>VDFB02152963.1:34971-53867 GCA_007258455.2 Sequoia sempervirens | reverse complement strand
TGGCCCTTCGATCTTGAATGTGTATGCTCCTTAGATGACGAAAGATGTGTGATACGAGATGCAAATGATGCTTGGAAACATAAAAAAAGCTAAGTGTGGATTGAGAAATAAAACTGCAAGAGTTTGGCTACACAAAATGATCTCCCCAAAATGAGAGAAAAGAGGGGGTATTTATAGGATTTTTGGGAAATCCTAGGAGAAATGGACGGTCAAGATTGATCCACCAAACATCAAGATGTAGGGCTAAGGTGAGTTGAGAACTCACAAGCCCTCACATCTTGACATGTGGCATGTGATGAAGCCCTAAAAGGTGAAGTGGACATGAGGTGGAAGGAAAAGGACATGACATGGAGAGGGGTACAAAGTACCTTGGGATTGGACAAGATATCCTCATAAAGGAGGTACTTGTCCCCATGTGAGAGAGGACAAGTGGGGAATTAAAAATTCCCAATCCGGCTCTATGGGGAGATGGAAAGAATTTTGGGGGAATTCCAAAGGGTGCATTGGGATTAAAAGGTGAATTAAAAATTCACATGGGGAAGAGAGGAGCCTAGGATGAATAAAAAGGAATTAAAAATCCCTTGGGGGATGGGGAGAGTTGACTAAAGGGGGTGATTAGGATTGTGCAAGTACTTGATTAGATTAATTAATGAAGATTAGAAGAGGGTTAGATTTCACATGTGACTTGATGTGACAAGTCAAAGATCACATGGGAAAGAGTAATGAAGGATTAGAGGAGGGTTAGGTGGCTAAGAGAGATTAGAGGCCAACTTGCAAAAGTTGGAGGATGTGACACATGCTAATCAAGGATTAGGCATGTGCACACCTTAATGATGGGATTAGAAGAAGGATTAGGATAAGATAAAAATGATGGAGGATGTGACATGAGGGGAATTAAATAAATAGAGTATTTATTTAATTCAATTGATGGAAGGAGGATTAAAGAGATAAGGTATTATTGATTAAATACCTTAGGGATTTGGCAGAATTAAAGATATTAATTAAACAATAGCAGTATTACTTAATTAACGAAAATAAGACGAAAGGGGATGAATTTGGATAAATTAAGTGTCCAAATTTAGACGTCTACAACAATATGCACTAGTCCTCTCAAGTTCATCTTTTATTTTTTTCTAGACTATGCAATATTAACATGCATGGTCCACTATATATCCCTGGGTTTGCACCCTGTGCTAATGAATCTCTCAATTTTTTAATCTCATAAGTGGTATTTCCAAACAAATTTTCTGCAGGTGGAACATCTTCATTTTCCATGTTATATATGTATGTACACCTAAAGAAGCAATGAGACCTTGGTAAATAATATATCTAGATATAGAGAATATATTTATCTAAAACAGTTCTAATAATTCATCTACTCATCAATAATATTTCCATACCATTAACAATTTAAAAAGAATTGGAAGATAGCTATAATATGTAACATAGCATCCTTAAATGGTTCAAATTTTAAATGAAACAATGAAAGAAAGAATAAGAAAACAAAGATTAGTGTAAAATTATTTGAAAATAATTGGGGATAAAAATATCTAATCTAATAGTTGTTAACATAAATGAACTTCAAAAATAGGATTATGTAAGGAAAAAGTTCTATTGCCTCATTGAACCTAAATTCTATCTAGTTAAGATATGTCTAAAATTAAGAATTCACACTAGAATATCAATATTCCTTAAGAATCTCATTAAGAGGGATGAATTTAATGAAGATGAAGCCATAAAAATCCTCCATGAGGATGAATTTTATCATTACATAATGAGGAATCATCCTCAACAGCAGCTAAGAACATCAAAAATTATAGATTGGAAAGCAAAATAATTTACATTTATCATATTTTTATATGTATAAAGTTTAGATACCATTAAACTATTTAAACTTATAGATTGCATAAAGCTTTGGCAACTGAATCCTCATTAATAAAACTAATTTATTAAGAATCAAATCTAATAAAGTTTGACTTCATATTGCATACTTGTTATAAATATCTCACTAATCCAACCATACATTTTATATATGTTAAAAAATATATAATTGTTATGCCCATAATTTTTCACTAGAAAAACCCAATAATTTTATTTTTTGAATCCTTTAATTACGCTAATTAATGCTTTAAGCGTTTATGATGCAACAATAACCATCTCCAATAGAATTAACAACCTTTCTTTAATTAATTTGTTGGTTTAACTTGCTAATGTGATACTATTATTAATGCATCTCTCACTATTAACTATACTTTAAATATTAAACTTGCAAGTATCACAATTTAATGGTTACACTAATAATATTCTCATTATAATGGTTATGCCATCGTAACCCACAATGAGTTGTTCCTACTTCTATTTCTTGTTTTTGATAAAAGGGGGATAAATAGGTTTTACAGGGACTCGAAACCACAAAGTAACAAAACAGGAGAAGACCGAAACAGCGGTCCAAAAAACAAAAAACTTCCAAAGAAAATAAAACCAGCATCAGCAGGCAGCAACAAAAAGCCTCAAAGAAGCCAGCAAATAGAAGAAGCAGGGCCCGACCACCACTAGTTCATAGAGTTTAGGAGCTCATCCATAACCTCCTCCAAGTCTGCCATTTCCTAAGCCCCCTCCATAAAGATCTGAGCCATACTAGGGGTAGTTTGGACTTTCCTTTTCATGCTAGATCTGGTACATTTGGATATCCTAGCTTCCTCGTCCTAGTCTTTCTCCTGATCAAGGTCGACAATCAGAGCTCTCTTCTGTGTTTTCTCCAGTCTTTTAGACATAGCCTTGATGATAATAGAGTTATGTCTGGCAATTCTTCAATTTTGCTCAGCGATCTTTTTCAAGGTTCCTTTGATTTTTTCAAGGTTACTTCTATTTCTTGTTGACAGTAAGGTCAATATGGTATTATGATTATTAGGATAGTTCCTCATGACCCAATGATGGCATTTAAAGTACTAAATATGTAACTTTTGATGTTAATAACAACATGAATAATTATATGGTTTGCATTTTTTAATTTTTTTCCTCTCATATTTCAACAGCTATAAAAGGTTTTGCCAAAAATGCTATCCAATTATCGATGAGCATTAATAAGGTTAAGTATGCTAACATTAGTATTAAGGTAACTATCGATATGAATATTGATAAGAGAATTAACACTACTCGATGATATTAAGGCTCCCTCTACAATTAATACAAACATTCTATCAATTTTATTACTCACAAATAATATTAAACTCTACTAATAATAGAAATGTTAATGTGATAGTGATATCATGTTTACATAGCACATAAACATTATTATTTGTCAGCTCATTGTTGCTTGCAAAACTTTTATTACCATCTTAGCATCCCTAATAAGATTATCAATAAAATACTTTTCTTGCTCAGGTGATTTTATTTGTGACTTATTTTAGTATGATGACCCCCCTTTATATTACCCTCAATAATAGTATCACTATTTGTTATTAATATATTTAATTTTAATTCTTTTATCTAACTCTTATATATTGTTATAGCATTTATTTAATTATTTATCTCTATTACAAAAATAATTATATGATTAAATATATTGCATACTTGTTATAAATATCTCACTAATCCAACCATACATTTTATATATGTTAAAAAATATATAATTTAACAATTTATACAACTTCTAATTATGATAAAGACAAGAATCTTAATCTATACCATGATTTTGAGTTTGGTTTAATAGAAATTGCAAAAAATTATAATCATAAAAAAAACAATGAATAAACTAAGGATCATTTTAACAATGGTGAATTAGTGCCTAAATATTGGCCTAAAAAATTATAATATTCAACATTCTCATCACAAATTATATATAAAAACTATGGATCATTTGGTTATATATATTTTCATAGATTTAAAATTTGAATATTTATTACTATAACTTATAGTTCATTACAATTAGATTTTTAAATAATATTGTAATAATTTATTATGTCTTTGAAATTTGTTTTGTGGATTTTAATGTTGTTTTTTAAATTTAAGTTATAGTAAGTAGAATCTAATGAGATACCTTAAAAAGATTAAAGTTTTATAACTTAAATCTCCCTCTTATAAATATAGTTTTTTATAGTCTTACAATTTCTTGTGTCATCTGTTCAATTATTTTAGCTATGGATTTAGCCACAATCTTGTAGGAGGTATTAAGAAGAGTAATTAGTATCCACCCTCAAATAAAAAAAATATTTTTCCTTTAGGAATTAATTTATCAACCCTTGATTAATAGAATTTAAATGATGGATCCCTTTGATAAAGCTACTTTTTATACCTCATAGAGTCCTCCTTGATGAATGGACATATTTTTTTAAGGAATTGTGTAGCTAAACCATCTATTCCAAGACTTTTTGAGTATTCAAATCCTTCAAGGAAATATCAACCTCCTCAAGGGTGAATAAATTATCTAAATGTGCCCATTTTTTTAGACCAATTATTTTGGGTATGCAAGTGCCAATCAATTCCTCAACTATATCTAGACATGGATCTCCTTCAACTAGATCAATTAAAAATGATTTGTAATGTTGGAGTAAAATGGATTTAATATCATTAGATTTGTCATGGAACTACCTCTCTTGATCAATGATAGATATTATCCACTCTCGAGGATGTAAATATGTTCGAGATAACTAAAAAATAATTTGTATCCCTTATATCCTTTCATCCAATGTAGCTTATCTCTTAATTGAGACCTTCTACCACATTTAAGTTCAAATATTCTAAGTTTTATTTCAATGGAAGCAACAACTCATTATAGAAAAGTTATTAGTAAGTGCTAAAGCCAAAACAAGTTTTCTTTCTATTTGGATCCATATTTTTTTCCATTCTAGATCTCTTTCAATAGCCATATTCTTATTGTAAGATCATAGTGTGCGAACCCCAACCTTGGTACCTGCAAAACAAGGAGAATAAACACCTCAAGTTAGATATTGCAAGCCAAAACAAGGATTCCCCATGAAATCCATTTACAACCTCAAACTAGGAATGAAAATAGTGAAGAACACAATGAAAATGATGAAATAAAGATTGAATCCTAATTTAAATGTGCAAACTCATGATCCCATGGGGGAATTGGCACCAATTTGATGTGAAAGTTGGCCCTTTCCCAATTCCTATGATGCAAGCTTTGAATGTTGAAGATTATTTTGATCCACTTTGATGAAAGGTGAGAACTCCAAGCCAAAAATCTGCAAAATCTAGCTATGGCTTAATGATGATGGATGTAATTCAAGAGATATTTGAGCATAGTAAATTTACTTGGATTGTGGATGATAAAATGAGGATATTATCTCTTTATTTATAGGATTTCAAGATGTATGAATGTCCAAATTTGAGCAATGTGGGACTAACATTCATCCAATGATATGGTGCCACTTGTCAAGTTATGAATGGATGATGGATATGCAAGATTTGGGGTTTGTGCCAATAAATGCTGATATTTGAAATTCAAATTTGTTGAAATGACATGCAAGAGGGAAGGGAAAATGCAATAAATGCCACATGGCTCAAGGAAAAGGACATGTAAGAGGTTTTAAATGCCTTGTTGGATGTACATGTTGACTTGGAATTTTTGAATTCAAATTGAGAGAATATTCCAAAAGATGGCTTGTGAGGAAAATAGAGATTTAATAAATGAATTAAATCTATTTTCATGTGCAACTTTCATTATCTAGAGGATGTGACATGAGATGAGGTTAAATTAATCGAGGGTTAATTAATTTAACAGGAGATTAGATTATGTGACTTTTTTGATTTAGATTTATGGATTTATTTAAATCAAATAAGAGAGGAATATGATAAGAGGCTAATTAAATAAGGATTTTGAATTATTTAATTAAAAGGGATGGTGTTAGATTAAATCAAATAAGGTTTTAATTTGTTTAATTTAATGGATAGACTTTAGAGATTTTATCAAATAAATTGATTATTTAATTAAATAGGGATAATTAGATCAGATGGATTGATTTAATTAACAAGAGAGATGACTTGATTAGATAAAATGATTTATTTAATTAAGAGACGAATATTGATGAATTTAATCAAATAGGGGAATTTGATTAAATGGTTAGGCCGAGGGTTGATTCAGGGAGAAACGATGTTAGTAAGTCAGGATCCAATGCACGATGTCAATCAGTATATTTTACGTATCTACACATAGTAAGGTAGTGCAATAGATTTAATCACATCATTCCATAATTGTATCCACTTACCATTTTGATGAGGTCTAGGAACATCAACCAAAGGGATATTAGGGAAGCAAGGTGATCAATTTGATTGAGATGGGAAGTGTTGAGCTTGAAGGATAGATTATTAGGTATGAGGAATAAGAAGTCTGAAAAGTTTAAAGAATTGGGAGGTGATATGTGAGATAGGTTTAATAGAATCTACTTAAATAAGGGTGTTTTGTGGAGAGGGGACAATGGAAAGAGAAATAACTAAGTTTTAATCTATCAATACAACTAAGTTTCCCTTAGTTCACCATCTCTTTAGTTGGTCCAAGTGAACTAGTGATCAGATAAGAATTTTTTTGTCTAAAATGGGATCTAAACCCTTCATGGTATTTCTAGTTAGGATGTAGGAATTCAATTATTCTTTAGAGAGTTTATGAGAACTAAACCAACTTGTATCTTGGTTTTTTCCACCATATCATATTCACCTCCTTGTAGCCATTTAGTCATAGGGAGGGCATAAAAATCCATTCCCACAATTTAACTTGAGATGAGGAGTCATTAGGCATACAATAAAGAAAAAATGAATAGGTATTCCTTGGATTAGTAGTAAGCACTAAGCACAATTGTTGTTGGGATCCACTCCTCAATATATGATAAACTTAGCCAAGTATTGGGAAAGGTGGGTCAACCTTGCATCCTAATATTTTGATTTATTATTTTGTCCTCATATTAGGAAATGAGGCATCTCACTTTGTGTTGGTAGTTATTTTTCATTTGTTGAATGCTTCAACGGAGGTGTCTAAGATGTTCTAAGAGCATATAATATCATTATAGCTTTATAATATGAAACCCTCTTATCACATATTCTTATGACATTTAAGAGCATAACTATAGAATATTTACAGTAAAGTATTGACCAACATTATGAAAAATCATAAGAAATCTTTTAAGAAATATCAATTGTGTCAAGGAAAAAGATGTGGACATTTACAAGAACATTTTTTTTAAGAAAAAGTGGGAGACCACTTATAATTTTATTTATATATAATATTTTACATATAGTTGGTTCAGGCGGACATACTGGCGGGAAAGAACCAACAAGAAAACCCCCAATTGCAGTCTGAGTAACAAATTTTACAAAATTTCAAAAAGACCAATGAGGTCCTAGTACAAATGACCAATTGTCTGATTACAACATTACAAAAGCATATTGGTTGAATACATCAGTACATATGCACATTCTCTTATGTACCCAAAATACCCAAAAGAAGACATCATCCCTAGATATACCTGTGACCCGAATACATAACACAATGGATATTACAAAACTTTACTAAACATAAGACTGATAAGCTAGGAAGCCACTTTCAAAAAGATGCAGATTTTCCACCAACATGTTGAAAGCCATTAACCGAGCTTTCTTTTGTTTCCACTCGTTTACCTTTGTGTTGGCGATCATGCTCAAATGAAGGTTTTGATTTGTTAATATCAGGCACATAACGATAACAGAATTTATTTTTGGATGAAGATGGAAGTTGCAAATCATGAATGCAAACATGAATTCTCAAGAAAGAAATGGCATGATATTTTTTCTTTTTAAATCATCAATCTCCTCCATGGAAATGGTAGATTTGTATCTTTTTAGAACTTGGTAGAGATGTGAAGAAGTGTCATGCATTGTGGATAATAACATGCCTTGGAATATGTCAACATAGGTCTCTTCTTATGAAACAAAACCTTCTTTGAATAATTAACATTAGAAATTAATACAGTTTGGCAAGCATATTGTATAATCACACTAGAAACCAACAATGGAAGATTGAGAGTCTCAACTAAGAATTCCACCTTATAGATAACATTCATACTAGAAGCCAACAACTAAAGACCAAATTTCATAAATAAAGTTCATGTGTTATATATCATGCCTTTGAGGGGTCCACAAGTACCATCATCCTTTTTAAATCCTTCTCCATCTAAATGCATCCATTCCAAGACCATTGGGAGGTGGGTATACAATATGAGCCAAGTATTAATTTCTAATGTTAATTATTGAAAGAAGGTATATAAATTATTCAAGCATCCTAATTCTCATACAGAGTTACATCTTAGTCAATTTCTCAATGTATGAGTTCCATATATTTGTAATTTTTTCTTAATATAAAAACATATTTTATTTCATTAAAATTAACTTATCTATTCCATGTTACAAAGGATTCTCTTATTTTAAATTATAATTATATAATTCAAAATTAATTAGTAATTTTCAAGATAGAGTACACACAATTCCTTTAGTTAAACTAAAATAATATTCTTATTTCCATGTGAGAGTTATGTAGTATGGTAGTTTGATTTCTCAAAAATATTTCTTTCATACATACTAATTTTTTATCATTACATTATGAGTGAATCATCTCAATTATATAGCCAAGAACATAAAAAATTTATAGAGTGGAAAGAAAAATAATCACACATTTATCATATTTTATATGTATAAAGTTTCTACCATCAAACTATTTATACTTATAGATTAAATTATTTTTGAATTTGGTTATTTGGGTTCAACATGTCATGCTATAGGATTTTATTGTGTTTTCACCATGTTGTCATGTGTAGATAGCTATGTATTTTATAGGTTTAGGAATTTTAGAGGAAGGAAAGGTTGAAAAAAATGCATAAGGATGAGATGGAGCCTTGTTTACCTTAGGATTTGGTTGAGACTCCCTTTGAGCATAATTGAGGGGTGGTTGGTCCTCTTGTAGACATGACTAATTTAGAAGGTCTTGTCAAGAGAAATTTAGAGGAGATTGGTAGAGACATGAATCATGTTACAGATGGATTAGTTGGAGTTCATTTCCTCTACCATTCTCTTGAATTGCAACATTCACCTCTTGGAATTTCTTCTAATAATTTAAAAATATGAAGAAGTTCAAGTTTAGAAGATTATAGGAACCCTTTATTCCCTTTGGTCTCAAGTTTGGAAACTAAAGATGGAAACTCCATTACAAACCTGAACTAGGTTTGAATTCATGGAAAAGGATAAGGTTCACAATAAGATATAGTTCCTTGAAGAATTTTGGATTCAAGTTGTGAAATGATAGATCTACTCATGTTTTTGGGAAAATGACCCTCTTTATTAGATACATTGCAACTATTGGTGGAGTATTTCTAATTGGATGTTATTTCTCTAACTTACAACTATACTTTTCTTGTTGTCGTTCCATGCCAATATGATTGATCATTTGTTGTCTCTTTATTGGTCTTTGTAAGAGGGTGGGGCCCTTTCAAAATTTCTATTTCTAATTCATAAATTCAACCAAAATTATTTACCCTAAAATTAAAATATAAATAATTTAAACTTTAAAATAGTCTTTTTTGATATTATATAATAGCCTCGTGTATTTAATTTATAAATCCTATTATTCTTTATGTTTAATTTCAAAATTTTAATGCTCTCAAGAATAGATTACAAGCACACATTCTTTACATTTTTTCTCTTTCTTTTGTACTATTTTTTATCTGGGTGTCTTATATGCATTGCCTCAAACACATAATTTTGATGTCCTATACCTAGTTCTAAATGTAGTTTTGTGAATGTATTCCTCCTTTATTCTTTGCTAATTGTAATTGAATATTAGACCTATTTTTTAAAATATGGCCACCCCTCTCAATTAGTAAAATAAGTCATCTATTTTAGCTGGTGGATATTAATGTTAATTGTTTATTTATTGAACATACATAATCAAGACAACTTGGAAAAGTGTCTTATCTTTCTTTTTCATAAAAATAGTTGGAGCATCCCATGACAAGACACTAGAACATATAAATCCTTTCTTTAAAATTCATTTAGGTTCAATCCTTTAATTCATGCAAATATGAAGTGTTTGTTTGATAGGGATCTCTAGATATAGGGGCTAATTCATGCATGAACTCTATTAAAAAATAAAACACCCATTTAGGAGGAAACATGAGGAATTCATTCTAGGATTTAGACATCCTAAGACTTTTGTAATGGAGGTTTATTTTCATTTGAATGGTTCTCATTCAATTTTACTAAATAAAAATTAACAACAAACAAGGCACACCCTTTTCTTTATTCTCTTTTGAGTTGTAAAATAGAAAATTTAATAATACCTTCATTCCTTCTAATCCTAATAGAACTATTTTATTATACATTTCATTCAAAGAATCTAGTTTCTTTCCTCTAAATTTATTCTTTGATTCATACATTTAGTTCACCAACCATTTTTGGAGTAATGTCATAAGACTCAAAGGCAAAATATGAAGAATTTTATCCAAGATTCCATTATATGCACCCTAAACTTTATATCATGAATTGTTTGATATAATGTCTCAAATAAATTTGTTAATGAATTGTTTGATATAATGCCTCAAATAAATTTCCAATAGTGCTATTGACGGAGTATGATAGAAATAGTGTTTTTGATATAATGCCTCAAATAAATTTCCAATAGTGTTTTTGATATAATGCCGAGAAAATAAAAATTTTAATAAATTGTTTGATATAGGGTGCATACAATGGAAACACTATTTCTATCATACTCCGTCAAAAATTACCATGAACTGTTTGATATAATTCCTCAAATAAATTTGTTAATGAATTGTTTTATAGAGGGTGCATACAATGGAAACACTATTTCTATCATACTTCGTCAAAAATTACCATGAATTGTTTGATATAATGCCTCAAATAAATTTGTTAATGAACTGTTTGATATAATGCCTCAAATAAATTGGAGGTGACCTAGTAGAAATGTATGCAAAATTTGGAAGCATAGATAGGGCATGTTAATTTTTTGATAGAGTAGAAATGTATCATAGAAATAGTGTATGTTGAAAAGGCTTTAGAAACTTTCAAAAAAATGCAGTTTCAAATCAACAAATTTGAAAAAAAATGCCTTTAGGGTTTAGAAATTTAACAAACAAACGCATTTTGAAGTCTATGAAATTTGAATTTGACAAACCTGGTAAGATATACAAGTCGTGTTGATGAACTATGGGGAGATGAAGTTGAGTTTTCCGTTCGCTGGAGAGATGAAGTCGATTTTTCCGTTCGTCATTTTCTATTCATGTCCGTTGTTTGCCACACGCATAGAGCACAGGGAAAGCAGAAAAAAGCAAAAAATGATAGTGACAAGTTCAGATTTTTTTTTTATGCCTTATTTAAGGGGGTTCGGTCGAACCCATGTTTGACTGAACCCCTTTAAATATTTTTTTGTTTTGTTTGTGTTTTAAGGTTTGGTCAAACATAAAAGGTGGTTCAGCTGAACCGTAGAGTTCGACTGAACCCATTGAGTATGGGGAAAGGAAGAAAAATCAAATTTCCTTCCTCATAAAATTTATAAACCACTATTATGGTTTGACCCAAGTGGTTATAGTGGCAGTGTTGTAGAATATTTTGATATTTCTAGAATATTTTAGGATGTTGTGTGGATGTTGTGAAGAGTAACTTATTTATGGTCTGTTGTTTTCGGACTTGCAAAAGCATGTATGTGGTCGCTTGTTAGTGTTAGTATAGGTTTGGATGACCTAGGTGCTAGCACTAATTGCAAAGATTGTTTGTTGATTATGGAAGTGTGTTGGTGTAGATTTGGATCCTAGTTAACCCTTGATGTGGTATGCCTTTACTTCTTTCCACTATGGAAATATTTTTTGTCGACCTATTTAGTGGTTGCATGTTTGAGGTGCATATGTTTAATTGTGGCCAACATGGAGAAGGTTTTTGAGGTTGTGGAGGATATAAAATTAAGGTTAAGTATTGGATATGTGCATAGAATGTGTAAGGTGTGTGAAAGATGTGAAAGTGATCAAGTGTGGTGATCTGAGTGCGAAGCTTAAATTCCTATGACTTTAGATGCAATGAAAAGGTGTCTACATTTTTAGTGTGCTTGAAGTTGTTGGAGGCAATGAGCCAAAGGTTGTGGATGGCATAGAGTTGTAGTGGTGGATCTTCTTGTTGCTATGAGATAGTAAATATCTTTGCAATAGTTTCTTCTAATCTTTTTTCTTCTGGGCAGTGAGCCACCCGGTACTGATCCTTTCTTCTTTTATGGATAGTGAGCCTAATTATATTCGGTTTTTTTATTCATACATATGTGAGCTAATCCTCACAGTGGTTTTTCCTTATGTGGACACGAAAAAAGTAACCCTTCTACTTTTTCTTCCTGTTTGGGCCCTCCTTGTGATTTTGGCTTGATTTTTCCTTGATTTAATGTTGTAATGTGGTCAACACATTCACATTAGATCTTGGGTCCTTGTGAATCATTAAGAACTTTATGTGTTGTAAAGGTGTTGTAAAAGACTTCCACACTTCTCTAGACTTAATGGACCTATTCTTCCCCTAATTCAATGTTATAAAATGTATTTAATTGCATCTTCACATTAATCTAGAAGGCTTGTAAATTAAACCTAATCTTAATTTAGTGTTGTAATGTGTTTTACACATTCACATTGGATGTTGTGCCTTTCTAGGCTATGTGGACCTCATTTTAATATTGTAAAGTGTAGTTAATCACACTTTCACATTAAACTTTGTGTCCCTAGCCCTAATATCTCTTTACATCATCATTAATAGGCCCCTATGGCCCCATATTGTGCATCCCCGGGCTTATTTTGATCATTAATAGCTCTTTAAATCATCATATGAGCCTGATTTCTTCACTCCTCGATAATCCAGCTAGCAAAAGAGCCCTTGTGGAACCAAGTCACCCATCTAGGCGAATTAGTTCCATCCAGGTGGGACTAAGTCACCCAGCTTGGCGACTTAGTCCCATTTGGGCTATTTTCAAGGTTCGAGAGGGAAAAATTGGGTTTTAAGTTTAATTTTCCTTCATGTCAGCCTTGGGGATCAAATTAACAGGCATTTTATTGTATTGCTTTTTTCTTCTTTATTTCTTGTTTTTTGTATTATTTTTTCAAGAATTTGATTAGCTTCATCTTATTATTTGTAATTTTTCTTTCTTTCTCAATTTGTAATTACTATCGGTTTAATTTTTCATGTTTAGTTTTTCTTAATGTTTATTGTTTAGCTCATTATTAAGACATTGATTGTTCATTTTTCCTTCCTTTTTATATTATTTTTCTTGCCTATTTTCTTCCTTCTTCTTTTTTTAATTTTCTTGCTTTATTGCTTGAACTTTTAAATTAGCATTTGAAAATTGAAACCAATATATATATATATATCATTACTTTTCTCTTCGTTATTTCTTGCTTTGTGTATTAATTTTTCAAGAATTTCATTAGCTTTATCTGGGCAGGTGCATGAAGTTGGGTAGCAATTTCGTGGCCACTTTCTAAAAAAAAATTGAAAATGCTACAACGCGAACGCATTATAACGCGCTCATGTTAAGCATGTTAAAAGCCAAAAAAAAGTGAAAGTCTTCATTTTCACTTCAACTGTTTTCTTCTTCTGCTAATGGCCAAAATGCCCAACTTTCATGCTTGTGTTCTAGGAGGAGGTATTGAGCACAAATATTCAACAAGAGTTGTTATTTCTTTGCAAGGATGGAGCCACACTGACGAAGAGGTGGGAGAGGTAAGTATTGTTTGTTGTTTGTTTTAAATTTCTTAGTTTTAGGTTATATTTGATATATAAATTTTTGAATTTGTAGGAGATGCAAATGAACCCGTAAACCCACAAAATCCTCAACAAGAAGAGCAACCAAATCCTGAAGAACAAAATCTTGAACAAGAAAATCAACCTCAACAACAACCTCCTCCACCAATCCCTCAACAAAATTTAATGAGTCAAATTGAGAGCAACAAAAAACAAATTGAGGATTTTGTTAGTAGGTTGAGTGATCCAAATGGTTCAACCATAGAAAGAATGACCCTCACAAACTCATTGAAAGATATGTTAAAAATGTGGATTCAATTAGCAAACAAATAACTGGATGGCAAGATAGGAGGCAGGCAGCTAGGGCATATTATGCATATAAACTATCATATAAACAAGTATTTAAAATTACAAAAGGTGATTTGTGTTCATTATTCACTGACCCATGCACAAATCAAAATCTTAGCCTCAATGCGAAGAGGTTTCCTATGCATTGGTGTCACCATCAAGAGATTAGGAACCATTTTTATGATAGGTGGTAAATGGTCTTTGATGACCGACCATGCAACAATTGTGAAGTCCCCCAGTATTTTCTTAGGAAACTATATAATGAGTTCATATTGAAAAAAATCCCAAATTAATTTGATATGAGGGACTTCCAAGGGAGAGGTGGGGGGTCAGCTCAGGATAGGCCCAATGCACAACTAGATCCTACGCAGCAAGGGAGATGAGCTCTCGCTAGGCTGCCTTGTGAGCACGTTGTTATGCTAGTTGTCGTGAAGGAGAGTGTCGATGTAGAGACATTGCAGGTGATCAACACTTTGAACTAGAGTGTCATCCATAATACTAGCCCTATTCTATAGTGCCATCTAGGGGAGTCTTCGAGTGGTGGCCTTCAAACCCATGTGTGTCAATCTTGTGGGGCAACTTGTTCTTATGACCCCACTGACACTTAGGAGGCTACTATGGAGGATCCATATGTAGATATGAAGATGGAGAGGGTGGTTGACATTTTGCATGATGCGTATGGAATTGATACTCAGGTAAAAATTAGCATGTTCATTGAATTGAATTTATTAAATTTTGATTTTGAAATGCAAGATTAACTAATTTGGTTTTAGGATTTTAATAAAATTGTAGGGTCATAGTGTTGAGACTAGATACACTGGCCCTCCACCAACTTATTTTTGTAGTACACCTATCGGCAGGGTATGTAACTAGTAAACAATTTTAAATTTATTACATGTTAATAGTATTGTTTTACGAATGGTATTTTAATATGTGATTCTGGATGTTGAATAGGGTAATATTGGAGGTTTTGAGGGAACACCTCCCAATGCCAGTGGATTTACTCAAACCTACATAGAGGTAATAGAATAAAGAGTTTAACTAATGAATTGTAATTAATATATTTGTGTAATTTATATTTATATCATTGGTTACATTGCATTGTACATCATTTAAACTCAAAGCATTATTTCACATTCCATAACTAATAACTAGATGTTGATAGATGACAAAATTTCAACTACAATATAGTTGTTTAGAAAGTCAACATAAGCAACTTGATGCAATTTCTTCACATGGAGGCATGTGCTTGCAAAGGTGCACCTGCACGACAAACTATGGATGCTTGGAAAAATCTTTGAAGCCATAATAGTAAGCAATAGCATAGACACGGTAGTTAGTAGTTTCAAAAAATGCCTCGAAGAAATGTGGTCTCATGGCACGATGGAATGGAATTCCATCGTGCCATGAGACCACATTTCTTTGAGGCATTTCTTCAAAATGCTCACCACCTTTTCTATGATACCACATTTTTCATACATGTGCACCAAAGAATTTTATCAAACTACTCATGCTTCCTTGCTGCTATGGCTAAAAGCCTAAAATAGGTGCAATCCAACAAACTATGGATGCTTGGAAAAATATCTATCAAAGCATAATAGTAAGCAATAATACCATAGAGAAGGAAATAAAAAATTTGAAAAAAATGCCTAAAAGAAATGTGTTCTTATGGTGATGGAATGCCATGACGTACATTTTTTTGTAATGTAATTCCATCACCACGAGACCCCATTTCTTTTGAGGCATTTTTTTAAACAATTCAAGTTGCCTTCTCTATGCCACCACAGTTATCGTACATGTCTATGAAAGCATTTAATCAAACAATTCAATAGCTTGCTGCTATGGGTAAAAGCCTAAAAACAAGTCCTTTTGAACAAGATATGGATAGGGAAAATAGTAAGAATGATAATCAAAAAAATTATAGTTTAATAAGTACTCAATTTTGTTCATTATCTATCTCATACACTCTAAGTCATGATGTGGATTTCTATTGTAACTTTTTTGCGATTAAATAATTTGTTGCTTTATTTTCAGATGTTGGTTCTGGAAACACCTCCAAATGTTATGAGGGTAATGGATATTGGTGTTTCATCCACTATACAATCCTCGATGGCTCTGACAGGGGAGGTATGTGAAAAATTACTAAATTTCAATTTACATTCATTGTTATAGATGTTAGTTCGAGTGAAAAATTAAACCAAATTATTGATTAATGGTATAATTTCTATTTGGATGGTTTATATAGGGCTTGAGCATGCCTCAACATCGGCGTGTGAATATTTCCCTCATGGAGAGTGATCGTGAGATGAGTGTAATTGATTTTTTTTTAAATATATCATTTTTTATAATGTAATTTTTCTATATATTAATGTCTTTACTTCTTATTGTAACGGTTAAAACCTCACCAAGAACTTAACACTAATAGGAGGAGCAGTAGGAGCACTCCTCGAGTGTAGCATAAATGAGTGACAAACCTATCACCATCTGATCGATTCCTGGAGAGCAATGACTTTTGATTCTAGAGCCCTTTGTTGTATGCCTACATGGAAATTTTGTACATATTTTGTATTGGATATATTTGACATTGTATGCCTATATGGCATTCTTGTAAGCCTATATGGCTATTTTGTACCTATATTTTATAATTATATCGACATATATTGATGTATGTGTACATGACTATTTAGTTAATACAGATCTTTTTTATTGATGGTGTCCATATTTTCATGTTATAAATTCATGGTTTGATAAATATGAGTTACATGTATCCAAGTGTATACTTTACAACGTGGGTGATCCCACAATAGTGGTTTACAATTTTTGGCCAAATTAGACACTGATTTATTTATTTTAACTAAATCTTCACATTCACGCACCTATAGCGGTTAAAGTGTGAGGAATTTGAAGATGATGCAAACTAGAGTCTTGTCATTTTCTCTATACATTCTAAAAATATTTTTTTCAAAAATTTTGGAATCAGATTGCACTTCATTTTCCATCTCCCATGAAAACTGGTTTTTTTCAAAAAAAACATTTTTAAAAAAGTGACACACACCGTATAATGCATAACTTTTTTTCCTTGAAAGATAAAATTCTAATTCTCGAATTTAGATTTGTAACTCTAATATCTAGTGCTTCCACTTGGTTAGATAGTTTTTTATTGAATATTTTTTCTTTAATCAAGTTTCAAAGTCAAATCAATTACAATTTAGACATAACTTGACCGTATAATCCATAACTTTTACTATATGTATCAAAATTTTTTTTTTTGTTAGATCAAGGACTCCAATATCTGGTGCACTCATATTTTTAATTTTTTTTGATAATCTTCTATTTTTCCACATGTACGAACAAAGAGTTTTGTTTTCGTGAAAACCTATATTTAATAAAACTTAAAAAACAAATAGATAATATAATCAAAACATATTAAAATTATATTCGTTGGATAGCTCGTTTTGAGGGAAACCTGATACCAGTTGGGTTTTTGAGATCTCTTCCATTTTCATTCTCAAATCGAGCTTCAAAGTGCAAAATTCTAAGAAATTTTGGTGCCTGAGAGGATGTGGGTGAAAATAAGTGGGTTCAATCGAACAAAAATTAAATGTTCGGTCGAATGGGGGTTCGACCGAACTAGTGTTCGATCGAACCCATTTAACATACAATAAAAAATAGATTTGAATGGGGTTCGGTCGAATGTTCTAAAAACGTTCGGTCGAACCTCCTCTATTAAAAATTAATATTTAATATTAATATAAATATAAATTATATTCTTTTTAAATTGTAATAAATAATATACTTATTATTGCAATATATTTTAATAATTATATTAATATTATAATATATAACTATTATTATAATATTAAAAGTATATAATTAAAAACTATATATATTATTATTATAATATTAAAAGTATATAGTTAAAAACTATATATTAATTTTTTCTAATCATGGCTTTTCAAATCTTGGATTTTTAGGCTTAACACGAGTGTCATGAAAACACTCTCCTCAAGTAGGATAACGAGAAGCTTCGCTTGGAGAACATGGCAATTAAAGAAGCCATGAGAAATCCCATATGCATCAACTGCAGAGCACCCAATGTTATTGCAAAAGTCAGTCTTCAAGAGTAGCAACTACGTATTGAGAATATTCGGTTGAAAGATGAGGTTCATTTCCACAGCCTAACTAATTTGATGATCTGCATATTCCAAACTTTTGTATTCTCAAAATTTAAATTGTGGTTAAAAGGATTATGAGTCACTCCTTTTTTAGTTGTTCCTATTCTGATTCTAATGTATTTACAACCCTACGAACCTCCTAGATTTTATTTTCCCTAGAAATATTTTTAGTGCAGTGATTTTCCCACAATGATGAAATTGCTTCATATCATATACTGTATAAGATTTGGAGACCCAAAAGCCTATTTTATTTTGATGCTTTAAATCACCTGAGCAATGAAGTTGAAGATTCATTAGCTTTGTGCTTATGGGTAATCTTTAACTATTCTTAAGTTTTTTTTCATGGGCCTGCATAGATTTTTTCAGCTAAAGAGAATGGCAAGTATGGCTAGAAAATTTTCTGGAAGGCCCATATTATTGAATTGAGAGAGAGATATGGAGGGAGTGGGAGAGAAAGGGAGCATCAGGGTAGGAGGGAGAGACTTGAGAGAGAGAGGGAGGAGTGGGAGAGAGATAAAGGGTAGGGGGTATAAGGGTTTAGGGTTTAAGGGTTAAGGGTAGAGGGGAGAGAGGGAAAGGGGGTAGGAGGGAGAGACTTGAGAGAGAGAG
>VDFB02152963.1:0-34849 GCA_007258455.2 Sequoia sempervirens | reverse complement strand
AAGGGTTTAGGGTTATAGGGTTAAGGGTTTAAGGGTTAGGGTTTTTTTTTTATTTGCATTGATTTATGTTTATATATGTGTACAATAATTTTATAATTAGATAATACTTAATTTTAAAATTTACATAATTTCCCATGGAACAATTCGATGGAACGATTATATAAGTTGTATATGAGTGTATATAAGATTCTTGAACTTAAGAATTCCATGAAACAAATATAAGTTGTATATAATTGTAATTTAGGAAAAATGATTTTAAAAAACTTCACTAAGTTTCAAATAAGGATTGAAAGCATATATATGGGTTTACATGCAACCAAAAAAAGTGAGAGATGATAATATCAAAGATTCTCGAACTTAAGAATTTTCCATGGAACAAATATGTACATATAATTGTAATTTAGGAAAAATGATTTTAAAAAAGTTCACTACATTTCAAATAAGGATTGAAAGCATATATATGGGTTTACATGAAACCAAAAAAAGTGAGAGATGATGCTATCAAAGATTCTTGAACTTAAGAATTTTCCATGGAACAAATATGTACATATAATTGTAATTTACACAAAATGATTTACAACTATGTACAAGTTACTATAAGTTCTTATTTGAACATATATAGGGTTACAAGTGAACTTGAAAACCATGGATATAATCTAAGTCAAAGATTATGGTTTAGCCCGCTCTTCAATAACATGTAGAATTTTTTTTATGATCATCACTATCTAGTCTCCATTTTCTTCAGCCACATGCATGTGGAACTGCATTAAAATGTAGAGCAGTAGCAATTATTAAGTGACTATATTGATATACCTTGTTATCAGGTTGATAGTCAACAAAATGAATCCCATGCTGAACAACTTTGACTTTTTTTAGATATGTCCCTTGCACTACAATAGAACTTGCATGGTAAACATGAACCTAAGGTAAGACATATGAACGTGTGCAACATTTTCGTGCTCAAGGTTTGTACAATATATATTTAATGTTTATAATGTAATATGCACATGTGAATACAACGTATATAAAATTTTAAATTCAAACTCACATGTGGGAAATGACATTCCATCACTTGTTTCAAGTTTTGTTAGCTTATTCCTCTCTTATGTGCAGCACAATAAATAATAGCTAACACCTTCAATGTTTCCAGGCTCTGCTATGACTGCAAAAACATCTCATGTACACCAAATTTACACAAAAAAAATCTTAAAAAATTAGAAATGTCTCTAAAGATCACTAACTAGATATATATAATATTTAAATTATTGAAAACTTACACATGTGTACCTTTTCTAACCAATCCTGAAATATGGTCATAATCAATTGAAATCAAAGGAATTTCTTCAAATCTTTCTTCCTCGTTTTCATCATATTTTTCTGAAACAACTAGTGGCACCATATCCCATTTACCAACATATCCAAGTTCTTGATTTTTGCATGCATAATCAAAGTTTCCCTTAATGCACTCAGTGCAAAAACAAGAGTAATCCCTTGTGTCTAATATACATCCATGGCGACTATCTGAACTCCTAACACAATGCAAAGATCTTGTTTTTTTCTACCCTCTTGTATCCATGCATCAATGTTCTATCCACACCTCAATACATATGTACAACAAAAAACTTATGTGAACAAATATGTATATATATATATTTTTTAAACTTAAATAAATTCAATTTTTTTATTTAATGTAATTTATACATACCTAATATCTCCCAAAACACTCTATGTGGAATGTGTCAATTTGTTCTTGAAGATGTGCTGACCAATTTTTATGCGAAGTGTTTCTTGCACCATTCAACAACATCATGTGCATTGTCTAGACGATCTTATGGATAACTCATTTGATGCTTTCTTAAAGCTCGTTTGATGCAAGCTCCTGCTCCATCATGCTCACCCTTTCCATGCCCACTCTCAAAAAAACTCCAAACATGTGATATTTTGTAGATTTTATGATATCTACATAGTGCATAGAATGGCCATGAAGATTTGAATTGTGTCTCACATCCATCTGACCATACAAAATGATTTTCAAATTTTACACCCCTACTTCTCAAATTCTCAAAAAGTATAGTAAAGCAATGTTGGACAAAAAGTGTGTCATGCTCTTTATCATCACTAATATAAAAGTGATATTCTTTCTTAATGGCTCGTTCTTCATCTATACTCTCAACAACATCCAATTCTGATTGTGCATGTCGATAACACATATGAACCATAATAGTGATCTACTTTGAAAAGTAATACTCTAATTGAATCTCCTTTTGATGTAAAAAGCAGTAATTTTCTGCAAAGTCGACTACTGATAGAACTATTCCACGTGGGAGAGTATCTCTCAATGTTTGGAATTGTTGTGCTTTCCACTTAGCAAAAAAGGAATACTGTATGTATGGTCGTATCAATTTTTTAAAATCTTCCATAAATTTTCCAATGGGAGTCTCCTCTTCTACATAGTTCAACCTTGTGGATTCTTTCCCAAAATTTGTTTGCAACTTTACATACTTGTACTTGTGTGAGTAAAATATGTGAATAACTATTAAACCACAAAATCAATGAAACATTACATCAAAGAGAATCCAAATAACAATCTATGAGAAATTGAAACAAATAAACTCTCTAAAAATAGTACTTACCTCTTGCAATTTATTGTCTTTGTTAGGTCAGTATCCTCAATTCTTGAAGGAAATTTTTGAAAATTTCTGCATGTAGTTTATTTGAGGTCCATTTTCATGATCACATAATATAGAATTTATGAACAAACTTCCCTATTTAGGAGGTGCATTTTGAAACCCACATCTTTCTTCTCTCATCTTTTGAAACAACTGATAGTAGAGATCAAATTCAATGTGATAACAACAACAAAAAGTTTCAAAAAACTTGTTTATTTTCACATAATGACTTTAACCTTTGAAACATTGTTTTCCCAATCTTTATATGAGGATATGCATTAAAAAATTTCATATACATCTCAAATTGTGTTATGTCTATCCAATATTTGATATGATTTTCATAAATACTAACTCCAATCCTATGTCTCATAAAATATCTAGTATTTGATGATGGACGAGTCTGATCATGCCAAAAACCTAAGACCAAGTTCCTAACAACATCTTCAATCTTGTCAGAATGGGGATCTCTACACATAATTTCCCAATTTCCTTCTAAAATCTCATCCAAAAAGTTTCTCTTTCTCTCATATTTTATCAATGTGGTTCTACTATAACCAATTTCAGTCGAAAGTGCAGACATTTTTCTTTTTCTTGCTATATCTTGATGTACAATAGATGTCAACATCACCCTTCTTGTAGTGGCCTTATCCACTGATCGAGATCCTTTCCCAATGGAATCTAAACCCTTTTTAACATTTTGAACAATATCCTTTAGTAATCCCATGTGTTTCTTCTTATTTGATGCCGAATGTACACCCAACAATTGTAATGACTCTTTGAGCTCATCACGAAGAAGTAAACGTGATTACAATTGGTTTTTTTCAAGTGTATCAAGATGATTGAAATGATGATTGATCATTCCATTTACAGATTTAGTCATTGACCTCTTTCTCTTATTATAAGGTTGGTTGGCATAATATTTCAGTTTCTCCATATCCATTTCAAGTAAATGATCTAAATTTCTATGAGAAGTTTGTTTCCTCACCTTTTCAGCTAGTTTTATATGCGCATCCATACCAGTAGGAGGAAGTGATCCTAACCCCTCTCTAGCATGCATTGTTTAAACTTGTGCCTCCTCCCTATCTTCAAGGACCATGCATTCTTGAGCGGATTCATTTGATCCAATTTCTAGCTTTCGCTCGACTTGAGCATGAAAACTTCCTGCTTGTTGAGCCCTTCCTACATGTCACAAAATATTTTGCAAACAAAAGTGAGAGATGATGTTATATAAGTGAAGTTTATGTATGGAAGCAAACAAACTGATAAGACATGATGCTATAAGTGAGAGAAGTTTGTGCTAGTTTTATATGCTCATCCATACCAGTAGAAGGAAGTGATCTTGACCCCTCTCCAACAAGCATTTTTTGAACTTGGGTCTCCTCCCTAACTTCAAGGTCCATGTGTTCTTCAACGGATTTTTTGATCCAATATCTAGATTTGGCTCGACTCCAACTTGAGGAATCCCTAGAGCATAAAACATAAAAATAATGAGAACATTGAAGTGATCAAAATAAAAGACCAAAGACACAAAACAACTACATGCACATGTATGAAAATAAATCCATAAATGCATAGCCAAGGATAGGATACACATAGGTCAAATTCCATGCCAAGCATCAAAGTTTGAGGATTATGCATACAAGTGACTTAGAACTTTTAGGCTAGTGATATAGCAAAGGAAACCCTTAGAGTATAACAAGGTGATCCAAAGAACCCCAACAAAATTGGGCTATAAGATGTTTCAAGGTTTCAAATAAATTTCCAATATAATGCTAAGATGAAAAAAGTTAAAAATTTATGGGACATAAAACACAACCCAAATAATCAACTAAAACCAAACACAAATATTGAAACAAAAATAATTGGCTTAAGGAATTTGAGTCAAGGATCAGAGAAACATTTAACTTGCATGAGCAAGATGACTTGAGGACATTTCAAAGTATTTATGGTCATTCAAGTGCAATGATGGTTAGAAACCTTCAAAAAAAATGTATGTTAAGACATAATTTAAAGAATAATCTATCATATATAACTATTATTCCTTGGCACCATATAGCTTGAGTTTTGATGTATACATGTGTTAGTCTCTAGAAAACCTGACATTGCATTGGCTTTAAGTATAATTTGAGTTCTAATTTTCAAATCATTCTAGAGCTTAGAATTGGGCATTTATTAAAATATTTTAAAAATATTTTTAAGGAACTATTGATCATTAGATTAAATTCAATGGGAGTAAATAGAAAAATCTTAAGCTAATTAGATGTTGCAATGTAGATTGGATAGGGGATATTTATCACCAAATATCAACATTAGAATGCTACTTCATTGTACATGAAGGTGTAGTTTCATGAATAATTAAGAAAAAATAATGGTTTCTTTCAAAGTGAAAAGTTAGAATATATAGGAATTTGCAAAGCCATAAAATAATTAATGTGCTTGAAAAAATTATGAAAATAAAAGTGGTGTAGTGAGGGACACGAAAATTAAAGTTTCATTGGAGAACTAAGCATGTATTGAAGTACACTATAATTTTCTTCATGAACAAAGTAAAGAGAAAATTGTGTACATGTAATACTCAACAATGATAATGTGATGACAAAAACATTAAACAAAGGTATTGGTAAAAGATAAGTGTAAGGTTTCTAGGGAAGGATTTAATGTAAAATATTTTAGTTTAAGATTACATTTTAAGTTGGGGTATTGTAAGTTGAAAAATGGTCATACATTAAACATTTCTAATTTTAATAAGAAAGCCAATGCAAAATGTATGCACATACAAATTTATGTTTAGGTGTACTAACCAAATTATTGGGTGGAGTAATGCACATTATGGATTCCATCCCATCAAATAAATACTCATTTTTTTTCAAAGTAAAATTCCTAAACACACACTTGAGAGTGAGAGAGAGAAGAAACAAACATGTACCTTGTTTCTTTCTATGATAATTTTCCGAGATTTGTTCACGCCTCTTTTGTTCTTCTTCTTTTGACAATTTTCATTGAGACGCATTTTTTATTTTTCTTTGTTGTCCCATTTTCTTCTTCAACTTAAAGATGACTCAAGTCCTCTACCAACTCAGTTAAATTCTCCTCCAAATTTTGCCTTGATAGATAAAAATGAAAATTTGTCGAGCTCCAATATTTGCCTCCTTGATAAATGTGCAAAAACTTCTCCAAAATCTGCGCTCCAAGTGATATAAATGAGAATTAATCTTGCAATTTGATATCCAAAATAATGAAAAATAAGCTTCTATTTATATGCATATGGGATGGGAAAAAAATTATTCTAGTGTACATGGAATAACTAGATCCTAGTTTAAATGAATCAAGTAGTAAACAAACAAGTTATTTCATTGTGGAGTTTATTGTTATTTAATTCATAGGTATGTACAACATATCTAGTAATTTTAGAATTTTGTTAAAGTGTCAAAAATGTATATTAGAGGTATAATTTGAATTGAATTTCAAGTTACCTGTTAAAAATGTATAATAGAGGTATAATTTGAATTAAATTTTTTAATTATATTTGAATTGAATTTCAAGTTACTTGTCAAAAAGAATTGAATTTCATTTTTTCAAAAAGATTATATCTTGTTCTCAACTCAATGGTTCATGTTGCTTAAGTCATTTTTTTTTAAATATTTATTGTGATCAACATGAATGAACTTAATTATAAAGTGGCATTGATTTCCCTAAAATTCTACTAGAGATCAAATGTATATTGAATATAAGGAAATGTAAGTTGTACGAGATCATAAAATAATAAAACATGTATGTATATTGAATATTTAAAGCAAATGCATACATATATATTATGTGTAAACTTGTTTAAACCATAAGCAAACACATGTACATACATGTAAAGGGATTCAATACATATAAAAATAACACATATTATAAGAAAAGAGGCAAATGTATATATATCATATAAGAAAATATATGTACATATCATATAAGCAAAATGTAAATTAAAGATCATAAAATCTCAAATACTAAAGATCAACAAATAAGAAAATGTATGTATATCATATAAGCAAATGTAAGTTAGAGATCATCAAATCTCAAATACTAAAGATCATCATATAAGCAAATATATGTGGTAAAGATCATAAATCTAGTGTGCATGGCCTAATATGAATGTCTACTCCTAGTCGAATGACCATCTGAATGAGAATGGTCATGCTTTGATGGATGTGTTGATCCCTGCAAATAAAATTATTTACAGGATGTGTTAAATACATATAATTTATATTAAATAAATTTTATGAAAGTTATTTTTAAATGAACTTGTATTTTTAAATATCAATCTAGATCTATGCATACATAAATATTGCATGTACATATACACGTGTGATTATATAAAAATATAAAACTCGCATGTCCACTGGCAACAAATTCATCCACAAAGTCACATCGATCATGCACACAATCTGGACCAAGGCTAGAAGTGATATGAGGTATGTCCACCTGTAACAATATATATGCATATATATATAAACTTACATGAATATCTAGTTAAAATAATAATAATAATAATGAAAAAAGAATTGAAACATGCACATGCACACATACATGCACATCATCTGATATCGGATGACCTAAGTCCTCTAAAATAGTCTCCTCCACCATATCCATGAAATGGTCAGCGACAAATCAACATCTGCATCCATCCAATCTATCCCATGTCATGTCGTAAATGATGAATGTAGAGGACTATGAAGGTGAGATGGCATCAGCGATGATGAACCAGAACCAATCAACATATCAGTAAAACCCATAGTTTGTGCAACTGTCGAATGAATTGTAGGTGGATCTTCATGTGCACTAGTGCTCGACTGAGAGTGATGGGATCTTGGAACTGAACGACCTCTGCATCTCAACTGATCTCTAACATGCTCTATACCGATCCCATTGTCTGATGCAATGTGGGAATATGCCTCCAACAAGTCCTTAGCCAAACAATGCAGAGTCATGTGTGCCATATCTCCTGTAAGTGCATCAAGTTGTGTATGAGTAGGGATGCCAACCATTGTAAAAGGATCCATGGTGGTCCACTATGATGAAAATGGCATGGATCAGGAATGTCTGGACATCAAATACTAACCTACATGATCATCGGATATCCTAGTGGTGGCAGCCGCAATGTCACCTACAGTGTCAATTGCTTCCTTTTGGGAAGCAACGACAACCTCATCTGTTATGGGGGCTAGAGCTCGGGTGAGAGCAGGAGACCTCTCACCAACCAATACCTTAAACATTTGGGGTGGTCTATCTATTCGATAATAGGTGGGCCTATCAGCAATCCTGCCACACCCCTAACCAACATATGGTGGAATGTCCAGGTAGTTAACTTTGAGGCCCAAATGGACCTCAACATGCAACTGTTGAACAAAATACAATGGAATCTGGTCATTGTTTGGGTATAGACCATGTGCTATGAGAAATTGTGGGTAGATCAATGAGGCCATAGCATGATCGACACATCTAGTGACCTAGTATCCCCTAACCTTACACACATTTTGATAAAATGGAAAACAAGTGGCTTTTATCATTTCTTTGGTGACACTATCCTGTATTTGTTTAAGGGGAATGTCACCATGTACTTCTTCCTGCATGCGGGAAAGAATAGCAACTACTCTATCTGGGGAATATGCACTAGTCCTCTAAAGTTCATGTTTTATTTTTTCTAGACTATGCAATATTAACATGCACGGTTCACTATATATCTTCAGGTTTGCACCCTGTGCTAATGAATCTCTCAATTTTTTAATCTCATTAGTGCTATTTCCAAAAAAAAAAAATTGCAGGTGGAACATCTTCATTTTCCATGTTATATATGTATGTACACCTAAAGAAGCAATGAGACCTTGGTAAATAATATATCTAGATATAGAGAACATATTTATCTAAAATAGTTCTAATAATTCATCTACTCATCAATAATATTTTCATACCATTAACAATTTAAAAATAATTGGAAGACAACTATAATCTATAGCATAGCATCCTTAAATGGTTCAAATTTTAAATGAAACAATGAAAGAAAGAATAGGAAAACAAAGATTAGTGTAAAATTATTTGAAAATAATTGGGGACAAAATTATCTAATCTAATAGTTGTTAACATAAATGAACTTCAAAATAGGATTATATAAGTAAAAAAAAGTTCTATTGCCTTCATTGAACCTAAATTTATCTAGTTAAGATATGTCTAAAATTAAGAATTCACACTAGAATATCAAGATTCCATAAGAATCTCATAAAGAGGATGAATTTAATGGAAGATAATATAAAATCCTCCATATGAGGATGAATTTTATCATTAAATTATGAGTGAATGATCTCAATTATATAGCCAAGAACATCAAAAAATTATAGATTGGAAAGCAAAATAATCAGACATTTATCATATTTTTATATGTATAAAGATTAGATAATATCAAACTATTTAAACTTATAGATTGCATAAAGCTATAAATTGAATCGTTAAAACTAATTTATTAAGAATCAAATCTAATAGAGTTTGACTTCATATTGCATACGTGTTAAGAATATCTCACTAATCCAACCATACATTTTATAAATGTTAAAAAATATATAATTGTCATGCCCATAATTTTTCACTAGAAAAACCCAATAATTTTTTTTTGAATCCTTTAATTACACTAATTAATGCTTTAAGTGTTTATGATGCAACAATAACCATCTCCAATAGAATTAACATCCTTTCTTTAATTAATTTGTTGGTTTAACTTGCTAATGCAATACTATTATTAATGCATCTCTCACTATTAACTATACTTTAAATATTAAATTTGCAAGTATCACAATTTAATGGTTACACTAATAATATTCTCATTATAATAGTTATGTCATCATAACCCACAATGAGTTGTTCCTACTTCTATTTCTTGTTGATAGTAAGGTCAATATGGTATTATGATTATTAGGATAGTTCCTCATGACCCAATGATGGCATTTAAAGTACTAAATATGTAACTTTTGATGGTAATAACAACATGAATAATTATATGGTTTGCATTTATTTATTTATTTTCCTCTCATATTTCAACATCTATAAAAGGTTTTGCCAAAAATGCTATCCAATTATCGATGAACATTAATAAGGTTAAGTATGCTAACATTAGTATTAAGGTAACTATCGATATGAATATTGATAAGAGTATTAACAATACTCGATGATATTAAGGCTCCCTCTACAATTAATACAAACATTCTATCAATTTTATTACTCACAAATAATATTAAACTTTACTCATAATAGAAATGTTAATGTGATAGTGATATCATGTTTACATATACCCTCATTTATACTATTACAAATACCATCCATTAATACCCATATCAATACTATAATAAATTTTATTAATAATATTAATAATGTATATATATATATATATACATATATATTTACAATAGTGCATAAACACTATTATTTGTCAGCTCATTGTTGCTTGCAAAACTTTTATTACCATCTTAGCATCCCTAATAAGATTATCAATAAAATACTTTTCTTACTCGGGTGATTTTATTTGCGACTTATTTTAGTATGACGATCCCCCTTTGTATTACCCTCAATAATAGTATCATTATTTGTTATTAATATATTTAATTTTAATTCTTTTATCTAACTCTTATATATTGTTATAGCATTTATTTAATTATTCATCTCTATTACAAAAATAATTATATGATTAAATATATTGCATACTTGTTATAAATATCTCACTAATCCAACCATACATTTTATATATGTTAAAAAATATATAATTTGACAATTTATACAACTTCTAATTATGATAAAGACAAGAATCTTAATCTATACCATTATTTTGAGTTTGGTTTAATAGAAATTGAAAAAAATTATAATCATAAAAAAAACAATGAATAAACTAAGGATCATTTTAACAATGGTGAATTAGTGCCTAAAGATTGGCCTAAAAAATTACAATATTCAACATTCTCATCACAAATTATATATGAAAACTAAGGATCATTTGGTTATATATATTTTCATAGATTTAAAATTTGAATATTTATTACTATAACATGTTCATTACAATTAGATTTTTAAATAATATTGTAATAATTTATTATGTCTTTGAAATTTGTTTTGTGGATTTTAATGTTGTTTTTTAAATTTAAGTTAGAGTAAGTAGAATCTAATGAGATACCTTAAAAAGATTCAAGTTTTATAATTTAAATCTCCCTCTTATAAATATAGTTTTTTCTAGTCTTACAATTTCTTGTGTCATCTGTTCAATTATTTTAGCTATGGATTTAGCCGCAATCTTGTAGGAGGTATTAAGAAGAGTAATTAGTATCCACCCTCAGATAAAAAAA
The DNA here is from genome assembly GCA_007258455.2 of Sequoia sempervirens. Lineage (NCBI taxonomy): Eukaryota > Viridiplantae > Streptophyta > Pinopsida > Cupressales > Cupressaceae > Sequoia > Sequoia sempervirens. Next base: position 23,817 of record VDFB02152963.1, on the reverse strand, counting down.
AAATTCCTTTAGGAATTAATTTATCAACCCTTGATTAATAGAATTTAAATGATGGATCCCTTTGATAAAGCTACTTTTTATACCTCATAGAGTCCTCCTTGATGAATGGACATATTGTTTTAAGGAATTGTGTAGCTAAACCATCTATTCCAAGACTTTTTGAGTATTCAAATCCTTCAAGGAAATATCAACCTCCTCAAGGGTGAATAAATTATCTAAATGTGCCTATTTTTTGAGACCAATTATTTTGGGTATGCAAGTGCCAATCAATTCCTCAACTATATCTTGAAGTGGATCTCCTTCAACTAGATCAATTAAAAATTATTTGTAATGTTGGAGGAAAATGGATTTAATATCATTAGATTTGTCATGGAACTACCTCTCTTGATCAACGATAGATATTATCCACTCTTGAGAATGTAAATATGTTCGAGATAACTAAAAAATAATTTGTATCCCTTATATCCTTTCATCCAATGTAAGCCTATCTCTTAATTGAGATCCTCTACCACAATTAAGTTCAAATCTTCTAAGTTTTGGGAAAGGTGGGTCAACCTTGCATCCTAATATTTTGATTTATTATTTTGTCCTCATATTAGGAAATGAGGCATCTCACTTTGTGTTGGTAGTTATTTTTCATTTGTTGAATGCTTTGGGAGGTGTCTAAGATGTTCTAAGAGCATATCTTATCATTATAGCTTTATAAGATGAAACCCTCTTATGACATATTCTTATGACATTTAAGAGCATGACTATAGAATATTTACAGTAAAGTATTGACCAACATTATGAAAAATCATAAGAATTCTTTTAATGGGTTTGAATATATCAAAGTGGAATACAAAAATTGTGGTTGAATTATTTTCACTCATGGTTTCAATAAACCACTTTTAATGTATAGTTTCAAAACATCCCATTTATTAGTGCTTGAGTATATAATATCACATGATTCATATGATTGGCTTGGAGGTATTGTTAGTGCTTGAGTATATAATATCCCATTTATTAGTGTAGGAATATTTTTACACCACTACTTTCTTTTATTTGGTATCAAGCCTTAGTCATCTTACATTCTAGGTGTTACGGGTATAGTTTTTTTGTACTAATCTTGGAGTGAGTGGGACCTTGCATAAAAGAAAATCTTGTTGTAGGAAAAATAGCAACTGTGTCAAGGAAAAATATTTGGACATTTACAAGAACTATTTTTTTTAAGCAAAAGTGGGAGACCACTTATAATTTTATTTATTTATAATATTTTGTACATATAGCTAGTTCAGGCGGACATACTGGCGGGAAAGAACCAACAAGAAAACCCCCAGTTGCAGTCCGAGTAACAAATTTTACAAAATATCAAAAAGACCAGTGAGGTCCCAATACAAATGACCAATTGTCTAATTACAACGTTACATAAGCACATTGGTTGAATACATCAATACATATGCATATTCTCTTATGCACCCAAAATACCCAAAAGAAGACATCATACTAGATATACCTATGACCCGAATACATAACACTGGAGATTACAAAACCTTACTAAACATAAGATTGATAAGCTGGGAAGCCACTTTGAAAAAGATGCATATTTTCCACCAACATGCTAAAAGCCATTAATCGAGCTTTCTTTTGTTTCCACTCATTTACCTTTGTGTTGGCGATCATGCTCAAAAGAAGGTTTTGATTTGTTAATATCAGGCACATAATGATAACACAATTTCTTTTTGGATGAAGATGGAAGTTGCAAATCATGAATGCAAACATGACTTCTCAAGAAAGAAATGGCATGATATTTTATTTTTAAATCATCAATCTCCTCCATGGAAATGGCAGATTTGTATCTGTTTAGAACTTGGTAGAGATGTGAAGAAGTTTCATGCATTGTGGATAATAACATGCCTTGGAATATGTCAACATACCTCTTCTTATGAAACAAAACCTTGATGAGGGAGCAAACCCAAGACACAAAATAACACTCACAAAATAGAAAATAATATTTTATTCAGAAATATGGAACTCTTACATGCAGAGGATCTCAAATCCCGGAGCTCTGTATTACATGCAAATTACAAACTTATAGAAAAGTACCCAGATTCCCCTTTCGTAGCATGCGAACTCTTCTCCCCAAAAAGTTACTCAAAAATCAAAAACTAGCACATAAATAGACCCCTTTCGGTTTGGAACAAAAAACAACATTCGAGATAAGACTTTTGGCAATTTGGTGCCAAAAGTTACAATTTTAAATTCAAAAACTAAGTCCTAATTCAGAAATTGGCAATTTTCCAAAAATTGACCAACTTCCGGAAGCCATAACTTTTGATCTGGGACTCCGTTTTTCGAACTGTTTGCACCGTCGGAAAGGTCTTGGAGTGAAGAATGCGCTAAGAACCAACATAGCTAGTTTTCAACAATTTATGGGCCCATACGAGACCATTTAGTGCCTCAAACTAGACTTAGAAGGTTTTTCAGGGCAAAAAATAGAAACTGGAACTTGAATAACTTTCAAACCGTGAATGATCTTGACCTAATTCTTTTGCCAAAGTGCTTATTTTTCCATCAAGAACCTTCCCATAAATTTTTGTCTTCCCACACCTTAAAATTGACACCTGCTAAAAATAGCAGTTGAGCAGAAAAAACAAAAAAGCAATTTTGAAAGTTGGAAACTCTTATTCGACAAAAAGGGTATCCAAAAATGCAAAAACATCTACAAAAAGAAAACAATAGGAATAGAAATGGAAAGCATCTTTTTTTTTTGGGTGATGCAAGATTGCCCTCACACCACTGGATGCTCCTGCATCAGACACCCAGGGTAATTTGAGAAGTGACCTCGTCACATCTTAGATGGTTGAGGAAAACCCAAATGGTCAACCTCTGCCTTAGACAACTAGGATGAGTCTTCTACATGCCTTCCTCTCCACTTCACCAGATATTCTTCATACTGCCTATTTCTGGTACTCCTTCCCACACGGCTATCCAGGATTTCTTCAATCTCCTCCTTTTCTGAAGTAGGTGTTGGAATGCCACACTATTCCATTGTTGGTACTTCCTCTGTGCCACCTTCATGATACTCTGTCAAATCTGAAATATTGAACACAGGGGAAATGTTGACTCCATCTGGCAACTCTACCTCATATGCATTCCCTGAATCGAGCCTCTTCAGAATTTTACAGGGACCAAAATTCATCTTCAATTTGTTAAAGGTTCCCACTGGAAACCTTTCTTTCCTCAAGTGGACCATCACTTCATCACCAATCTAGAACTCCTTATACCTCCTCTTCTGATCTACCTTAGCCTTATACTGCATATTCATCTTGTTAATATGTTCTTTTACCTTCTCATGTATATCCTTGATGTGTTCTACAAAGTCTTCAGCTTCAGCACTTGTCTTCTTCTCTTGGTCCATCTTCCTCAGTTTTGGAGCGGTCCTAGGACTGCCTCCATACACAATCTGGAATTGTGATCTACTAGTACTTCTATTGATAGAATTGTTGTAAGAAAATTCTGCCTAGGGTAAGATCAAGTCCCATCCCTTGGTTTTATCTCCTACCAAGCATCTCAGTAGGTTACCCAGACTTTTGTTCACAACCTCAGTCTACCCATCAGTTTGTGGATGGTGTGCAAAACTGAACTTCAACTCTATCTTCAACTTTTTTCCACAAGGTCCTCCAAAAGTATCCCACAAACTTGCTATCACGATCTGAGACTATGCTCTTTGGTAGACCATGTAGTCTTACCACTTCTCTGAAGAACAAGTCAACAATGTGGACTGCATCATGGTTCTTCTGGCATGGGATGAAATGTGTCATCTTCGAAAACATGTCAACTACCACAAATACTGAATCATTCCCTCTTTGTGTCCTTGGCAAACCAAGAACAAAGTCCATACTTATATCCTCCCTTGGCCTCTCTAGTACAGGTAAGGGCTGATACAACTCAGCATTCTAGCTCACTCCTTTAGCCATCTGACATAACCTACAACTCTGCACAAACTTCTTCACATCTTATGATAACTGAGGCCAATAATAATGCTCACTGATAATGGCAATGGTCTTATCCCGACCAAAATGTCCTACCATTCCTCCACTGTGCTTCTCCTTTATTAGGTTCTCCCTCATGGAACTCCTTGGAATACACAATTGACTTCCCTTAAACAACATGTCATCCTGGATTATGAAATCCAGCCACTTCGTCCTATCAACTGTAATAGGCTCCTTGCAAGCTTTCCAAGCCTCTACAAAATCAGGATCTTCAGGATACAATTTCTTGAGTTCATTGAACCCAACCACTTCAATCTATATCTCTATCAACAATGTTTTCCTCCTACTTAAGGCATCGGCAACCCTATTCGACATGCCACTCCTATGCTTTAAAACAAAGGTATAACTCTACAAAATTCTACCCATTTCATATGCCTCTGATTTAATTTTCCCTGACTACTCAGATACTATAATGCTTGATGATCAGTAAACAAAACAAATTCCTTTGGCAATAGATAATGTCTCCATTTCTTTAATGTTTGAACTATTGCATAAAATTCTTGATCATATACAGAGTACTTTCTCTTTGCATCATTTAACTTTTCACTAAAATAGGCAATGGGCTTACCTTCTTGGCTCATCACTGCTCCAATGGCACAACCACTGGCATCACAATCCACTTGAAACACCTTATTGAAATCCGAGAGGGCTAAAACTAGTTGCTCTATCACCTTTTGCTTCAACAAATCAAAACTCTTCGCTGCTCCAATGCTCCACTTGAACTCTTTTCTATCCCCTCTCATTGTTTCAGTCAGGGGTGCACAAATACTACTGAAGTTTCTAATGAATTTTCTATAAAAACTGGCCAAACCATGGAAAGATCTCACCTCAGTAGCAGTTCTTGGGGTAGGCCATTCTAGAATAGCCTTCACCTTCTCTGGGTCCATCTTCAAACCCTCTACTGAGACAATGAACCCCAAGTACACTAACTCCTTTTTAACAAAACTACACTTTTTCAAATTTATCAATAGTTTCTCCTCTCTCCACTTCTCAAAAACCCTAAGAATATGCATTAAATGCTCATCCAAGTTCTTACTGAAAATCAAAATATCATCTAAATACACAATGACAAAACTTCCCAGAAACTCTTTCAGTACCTCATTCATGAGCCGCATGAATGTGCTTGGTGCATTGGTTAGCCCAAAAGGCATGACTAACCACTCGTACAGGACCTCTTTTGTCTTGAAGGTAGTCTTCCATTCATCTCCCTCACGAATTCGGATCTGGTGATATCCACTTTTCAGATCTATCTTTGTGAAGTACTAAGCTCCACTCAAACAGTCCATCAAGTCATCCATCCTTGGCAAGGGAAATCTATACTTGATTGTTATCTTATTTATGGCTTGGGAGTCTGTACACATCCTTCACTCCCCATCCTTCTTTGGTGCTAGTACTGTAGGTACCGCACATGGGCTCGGACTCTCTCGAATCAAACCCTTTCTCAACAAATCTTGAACTTGTTTGTTCAACTCCTCATTTTTTGCAGGAGTCATTCTATGAGCTGCCTTATTTCGTAAATTGGCTCCATGGATCAAATCAATCTGATGACTGATCTTCCTCATTGGTGGTAAACCCTCAGGTACGTTATCAGAAATAATCTCCTAAAACTCATCCAATAGTCCAATAACTTCTACTGGTACCTTCTCACGACCTTCCTTATCTATTCTAGGAATCAATGCATAACACATACGCTCATGCTTCATGCCTTCTTAAAATTTCCTTCCATCAACAAAAAAAATTCTAGCACTACTACATACCTTTTCTTCGTCCTTCTTCAGGGGTTTCAACTTATGGTAGACTCCATCCTTCATCAAGGAATAAGTGTTTGCATGTCCATCATGTACAGCACACCTATTGAACTACCACGGCCTCCCCAACAACATGTGACATGCATCCATCAGGATGATATCACAAAGTACCTCATCACGATAGCTTCCAATCTTGAACTTCAGCAAGCACTACTCATTGACTAGAACTTTGTGGTTTTTCTGCAACCAGGCAATCCAATATGGGTGTGGATGCCTTTTCCTTTTCAGCTCCAACTTCGTAACCATTTCTTTTGACACCAAATTATTGGTGCTCCCACTATTCATAATGACTTCACAACATTTTTCTTCCTCTGTTTTGGCTCCTTCTCTTCAATCATGAGGGCTCTTCTAACCACTAGGGCTTCCCCCCTTTCAGCATCATCTAAATGCTTAGATTGAGCCTCCTCATCTACATGCACAACCCTTCCATGACCTTTTGGCCTTATGTCTGTCCTTCCTTGGTGTTGTGGACATTCATAGGCTCGATGCCCTTCTTCTCCACAGTGGAAACAAGTTCCTCTGAAACCACCTCTTCTGGGTCCTGGCCCAAATCTTCCTCATCCTCTACCCCTTTGATCGCCACTGTTTTGATCACGAGGGCGGTAAAAGTTATCATTCTTTTGACCTCGACTGGTAACCACATCTTCATTTTTCCTTTCATCCTCATTTCAGCTCCCAGAAGATCTTCCACTACCTCTTCCGCTTTGACCTCCTCAGCCTTTTTGCTTGCTGTCAAATCTCTTTTTCAACTTCTCCTCAACTTTCAGAGAAAACTGGTATGCATCCTCAATGGTGGTCATTCTAACCAGGCTTAGCTCCTCTTGAATGCTCAGTCATAACCCATTAAGATAATGAGCTACCTTCTTTTTGTTGGCCTCTGCATGGTCTGTTCTAATGATCATCTTGTGAAAATCTTATGTGTATTCTTTCACAAATCTACTTCCTTGCCTCAACCCTTGCAATTTCTTCAGCAGATCTAACTCATAGTCCACTAGTATGAACTACTTCTTCAGTTTCTCCACCATGCGATCCCAACTACTGATCTTTCCTTTTTCTCTTCAATTTCTTTCCAACTAGACCTCTTTCCACCAAATATTGGCATGGCCCTTCAGCTTCGTTTTTGCAAACTTAACCTGATCTGGGTCCTCTACTTCATACTCAAAATACTCTTCTAGCTCGTTGATCCAATCGATCAACTCTTCCGGGTTCAGACTTCCGGAATAACTGGGGACTTCTATTCTAGGTCTTTTTTCGATCTTCGAAATGGCCCTAATTAGCCGCATTTGATCTTGATCAATAGCTTCTTCTTCCTCTTCTACATCTGTATCTTCCACCTCTTCTTCAACCTCACTTTCTCCTCTCCTTCTCGGGTCTAACCCTCTTCTCATTTGTTCCTGCAATGCATCAATTTGTCTCTGGAGGGCTCTGAAACCCTCAGCCACAAATGGATCTCTTCCACCAGCATTTCTGCCACCTCTAGCACCACCATGCCTACCAGGCATCACTCTTGGAGGCATCTTGAATACCTTGAACCCACAACCACGGTCCTGGTGTGAACTATCTCATGATCGACGATCTATCCACACGCTCAAGAAAACCCGCTCTGATACCACCTGATAAGGGAGCAAACCCGAGACACAAAATAACACTCATAAAATAGAGAATAATATTTTATTTAGAAATATGGAACTCTTACATGCAGAGGATCTCAAATCCCTGAGCTCTGTATTTCATGCAAATTACAGACTTACAGAAAATTACCCAGATTCCCCTTTCGCAGCATGCAAACTCTTTTCCCCAAAAAGTTACTTAAAAATCAGAAACTATCCCATAAATAGACCCCTTTAGGTTTGGAAACAAAAACAACATTCGAGATAAGACTTTTGACGATTTGGCGCCAAAAGTTACAATTTGAAATTCAAAAACTAACTCCTAATTCGAAAATTGGCAATTTTCCAAAAATTGGCCAACTTCTGGAAGCCATAACTTTTGATCCGGGACTCCGTTTTTTGAACCGTTTGCAATGTCAGAAAGTTCTTGGAGTGAAGAATGTGCTAAGAACCCAATTCACTAGTTCTAACAATTTTTGGGCCCGTACAGGACCATTTAATGCCTCAAACTAGATTCAGAAGGTTTTTTAGGGAAAAAAGCAGAAACTGGAACTTGAATAACTTTCAAACCGTGAATGATCTTGACCTGATTCTTTCGCCAAAGTGCTTATTTTTCCATCAAGAACCTTCCCATAATTTTTTTCTTCCCACGCCTTAAAATTGACATCTGCTAAAAATAGCAGTTGAGCAGAAAAAGCAAAAAAGAATTCTAAAAGTTGGAAACTCTTATTTGACGAAAAGGGTATCCAGAAATGCAAAAACATCCACAAAAAGCAAACAAAAGGAATAGAAATGGAAAGCATCTTTTTTTTTTGGGGTGATGCAAGATTTCCCTCACACCACTGGATGCTCCTACATCAAACCTTCTTTCAATAATTAACATTATAAATTAATAAGTTTGGCTCACATTGTATAATCACACTAGAAACCAACAATGGAAGATTGAGTGTCTCAACTAAGAATTCCACCTTATAGATAACATTCATACTAGAAGCCAACAACTAAAGACCAAATTTCATAAATAAAGAACTTTCATGTGTTCTATATCATGCCTTTGAGGGGTCCACAAGTACCATGAGCCTTTTGAAATCCTTCTCCATCTAAATGCATCCATTCCAAGACCATTGGTAGGTGGGTATGCAATATGAGCCAAGTATTAATTTCTAATGTTAATTATTGAAAGAAGTTATATAAATTATTTGAGCATCTTAATTCTCATATAGATTGGAAAGAAAAATAATCACGCATTTATCATATTTTTATATGTATAAAGTTTCTACTATCAAACTATTTATACTTATAGATTAAATTATTTTTGAATTTGGTTATTTGGGTTCAACATGTCATGCTATAGGATTTTATTGTGTTTTCACCATGTTGTCATGTGTAGATAGGTATGTATTTTATAGGTTTAGGAATTTTAGAAGAAGGCAAGGTTGAAAAAAATGCATAAGGATGAGATGGAGCCTTGTTTACCTTAGGATTTCATTGAGGCTCCCTTTGAGCATAATCAAGGGGTGGTTGGTCCTCTTGTAGACATGACTAATTTAGAAGGTCCTTTCAAGAGAAATTTAGAGGAGATTGGTAGAGACAAGAATCATGTTACAGATGTATTAGTTGGAGTTCATTGCCTCTACCATTCTCTTGAATTGCAACATTCACCTCTTAGTATTTCTTCTAATAATTTAAAAATATGAAGAAGGTTCAAGTTTAGAAGATTATAGGAACCCTTTATTCCCTTTTGTCTCAAGTTTGGAAACTAAATATGGAAACTCCATTACAAACCTCAAATAGGTTCATTCATGGAAAAGGATAAGGTTGACAATAAGATATAGTTCCTTGAAGAATTTTGGATTCAAGTTGTGAAATGATAGATCTACTAATGTTTTTGGGAAAATGACGCTCTTTATTAGATGCATTGCCACTATTGGTGGAGTATTTCTAATTGGATGTTATTTTTCTAACTTACAACTATATTTTTCTTGTTGTTGTTTCATGCCAATATGATTGATCATTTTTTGTTTCTTTATTGGTCTTTGTAAAAGGGTGGGGCCCTTTCAAAATTTGTATTTCTAATTCATAAATTCAACTAAAAGTATTTACCCTAAAATTAAAATATAAATTTAAACTTTAAATAGAATTTACTCCAATTAATGGTATTGTCATTTGTTCCAAAATTGACAATTTTTAATGTTTAACAACATTACTATTTGGTTCTCCAAGGTCATGCCCTAAAACCAACAATAAAATAAATATTTATTAGCACTTTCTCTTAATGTGAATGGTTTTGTTTGTTATACATTGGGCACTATATATTGGATAATAACACTTGCAACGCTTATATTACTAATATATAACAACATTATTATCATTTCATAACATTAATGGTAAATACTATTATTGCAATTTATTAAAATTTACTCTAAATAATAATATTACTATTTATAATACATACTAACATTTCCCTTGCATGTTCATATGAAATAAGTTTCAATTTATTATGTTTTATTATAATTATTATCCATAATATAATATTTTCATCAATGTTAATATTTGTATTTATGATACATAATGTGATTATAACCCAATTATTAGTGTTAAGTATGTTATTGGAGATGACATTCCTTAATATAAATATTACCTATTAGTATTATTTTCTTTTATCTTGTAACCACAATAATTTATCATTTACAACCTTACTATTAAATATTAATAGAATTTATTCATCTACTCAAAGGAATTAATTTTTACCTAATTTATATTAAAAGAAAAAATCCTAATATGTAGTTCATGCTCTCATATTCAATGCTGATTTGAAAGAGTGTGTATATATATATATATATATATATATATATTCTTTATGTTTAATTTCAAAATTTTAATGCTCTCAAGTATAGGTTACAAGTGCATTCTTTACATTTTTTCTCTTTCTTGTGTACTATTTTGTATGGGTGTCTTATATGCATTGCCTCAAACATATAATTTTAATTTCAATTTAGCTTTCAAATGCAAGATTTAAACTTAAGCTTGTACTTAAATAATATCATGTCATCCTTGCAAATGGGTTTGTTGAAAAGACTTTAGAAACTTTCAAGAAAATGCAATTGACAGCTATAAAGCCAAATTCCACAACCTTCCCCCTACTTGTGCCAAAATGGGAGCTTTGGACAAGGTATGGACATCAATCAAATCATCAAGGGGGAATTTCACCAGATGTTGTAGTTGCAATTGCAAGTGCCCTAGTAGAAATGTATGCAAAATATGGAAGGCACATGAACTGTTTGATATAATGCCTCAAAAAAAATTGTTAACAAAGTAAGGCTTTAGAAACATTCAAGAAAATGCAATTGGCAGTGCCTTGGTAGAAATGTATGCAAAATGTGGAAGCATAGAAAAGACATGTTAATTGTTTGACAAATTTTTAAAATGGGTATGCAAAATCTTTCAAACAAATGGACTACAAAGTCAAATTTGACACTCCTTTCCCATGCCAAAATTGGAGCTTTAAAACATGGTATGAACATTCATCAAAGCATAATAGAAATTAAGTTTGTTGTTCTTGAAAGGCTTTAGAAACTTTCAAGAAAATTCAATTTCAATTTCAACAAACTTAATTTCAAATCGACTGTAAATTTTAACCATTTCATTCCATTTAGGGTTTAAATTTTTTTCAAAATAAATTCAATTTGAAATGAAATTTCAATCACCAACCTGCTGCTCACTATGGCTTCATCAAGAGATTGATGAACTTAGAAATGTGGTGCACGTTTTTCCCCTAGGTTTTTTGCCTTCGCATTTCACATTCGTCGTCCTCCTCTGTTCACGTTTACAGCTTTACAAACAGTCATGTTACAGTGACTTTTTTTTCCCTAATTTAAGGGGTTCAATCGAACCCAAGTTTGATCGAACCCTATAAAATATGTTTATTTTATTGGGCCGTTGAGTGGTTCGGTTGAACAATGGGTTCAACTGAACTTATAGGTTCAGTTGAACATATAATAGTGTTCGACCAAACCTATAAGTTCGGTTGAACCCATTGATATGGTGAAAACAAAAATAAATGAGAATTCCTTCCTCAAAATAATTGTAAACCACTATTATGCTTTAACCCACTTACGTGTATTCATTGTTACTTACGTGTGTTCCAATGTATACTTTGCAACTTATGTGCTTTCATGCGTATACCTTGTATTCATGCATATAGTTTGTATTAAGTTGTGTATACTATGTATTCATGTGTATACGTCAAGGAATATGTGTTTGTGACTACTTGTTCTTCCCTTATTCACATGTACATGCTTGACTTATTCACCTATATACTTATTAATTGGTTAGCCATAACATTGATCATTATTGTCCTTCATGGTTTGTCTTGAATAAATTAATTGATTGATGGTAAACAACTTTATCTGAAAGCAAAAAAATGTTTTCAATTGGTATTCTATGAAATGATTCATAAAAATATTCCAATATATTTAATCCTTTGATTGGAACAACTCAATTAAGCAAATGATACATAAGAATTTTCCTTTTAGATTAGCAATGCATGGAAGTTTCAAAAAGTATCCTTGATATTACAAAAAGATATGTGTTTATACACTTCAATTGTGCACTCACCCTTTGGTTCTTTGAAAGAAAAATCTGCCTATGTCATTATTACACTGCACGAGTAAACCAAATTTTGTATTGTGGAGCTATATTAAGCTACAACTCTCAAGATCAATGTAACAATGATACAAAATAATGTTTGAGACTGCAAGAAGACATCAAAATGGCTAGTGTACTAAAAAAATTATTATGATTTATGAAGAACACTAATAACTCTACTCAGTTGGCTTCTTTTTTCAAAATCATACAAATTGAACCCTAGCATCAATAAACTTTGTATATCAAGCTACCACAATTCAAGTTTCAACGATGAATATTTATCATGCATGTTTTAAATGACATTCAAGTTTATGGTGGTTTTGTTGTTTATATGATATGTGATATTCTAATCCTAATGCATGCTTCTAGGCTGCATATATATTTTTTTTTATTTTTACATGATTTTTGTACCAACAAACCCAAAACGAATCGAACCTCCCTCCAAAAAAAATTGGCCTAACCAGAGAACCAAACCCCCGAACCCGAACCCAAACATAAAAACCTATTCCAACACTCTTCATTCTACCTGCACAAACTTAATTGACCACCAAATTATGCTGCCTCTTCACTTTACCCACTTTTACTCCCTTGAACATCTCTTTTTCATTCAAAACCCCTATTTTCCCAACTAGGGCATCATGCCATAAAATAATTTTGACCTCCCTTGTCCATGCAAACCTTTTGAACACATCAAACTCCACAACCTCACCCTATTTCCAACCTATTCTAACTTATTTTCAAGCAATTTCTTCTTTTCACCTCTTCTAGCCTTGCTTTTAAGGGGCCTCAATTTTGAATTTTGAATAGAGGCAACGTTAGTAATATCTTCCAATGCCTTTACCAATTCTATTTTCTTATTCCTACTCCCTATCCTACTTCCATCAGGCCCATATCACTGAGACACAACCTGAACAATAGGTGGAATGGCCTATTTCAACATATTACACTTGAACCCTTAAGGGATCGATCTGGTTGAATGTAGCTCAGAGCGATTCCGTGTGTTTGGGTGTGAAAGAGGACCATGCATAGTGTAAACATACATATTCAGATGCATTAGAATAGTTTGTTTGGTCACACGAGTTGCACCAGTTTACAACTTTCCACTGCTTGCATTTGACACTTTTTCCATCAACTGAAAAATGGACACCATAGGAAAACCACTCCGAGATAACAAAAAATGAGAAATTTTATTGTAGAGGGGTCCAACACGACCCCATAGGAATAGACGAGAATTTTCTAAGCATCATGGTATCCAAGTAACAACATGATGAAATTTGCAACCATTTTGCACTTTGGACCCTTAAGGGATCAATCTGATTGAACGTAGCTTGTAGTGATTCCGCGTGTTTGGGTGCAAAAGAGGACAATTCATAGCATACAAAATACATATTCTGATGCATTGGAATAGTTTGTTTGGTCACACGAGTTGCAAAACTTAAGTTGCACCACTTTGCAACTTTTCACTACTTGCATTTGACACTTTTTCCATCAACTGAAAACTGGACACCACAGGAAAACCACTCTGAGATTAAAAAAAAAATTGAGAGAGGTTATTGTAGAGGGCCCCAACATGATCCCATTGGATCAGGCGAGAAGTTTCTAAGCATCACGGTATCTGAGTAACAACATGCTAAAGTTTGCAGCCATTTTGCACTTTGGACTCTTAAGGAATCAATCTAGTTGAACATAGCTCAAAGCGATTCTGCATGTTTGGGTGTGAGAGAGGACCATTCCTAGTGTAAAAATACCTATTGGGAAACATTGGAACAGTTTTTTTGGTCACAAGAGTTGCAAAACGAAAACTGCACCACTTTGCAACTTTCCACTACTTGCATTTGACACTTTTTCCATCAACTAAAAACTAGACACCACAGGAAAACCACTCCGAGATAACAAAAATTGAGAGAGATTATTGCAAAGGGGGCAAACATGATTCCATAGGATCAAATGAGAAGTTTCTAAGTGTCACGGTATCTGAGTAAAAACATGCTAAAGTTTGTAGCCATTTTTCACTTTGGAACCTTAAGGGATCGAACTGGTTAAACGTAGCTTGGAGAAATTCCATGTGTTTGGGTGTGAAAGAGGACCATGCCTAGCGTAAAAATACCTATTCAGACATGTTGGAATACTTCATTGGGTTACATGAGTTGTAGAACGAAAGTTGCACAACTTTGCAACTTTCCACTACCTCCATTTGACACTTTTCCATCAACTAAAAATTGGACACCACAAGAAAACCAATTCGAGATAACAAAAATTGAGAGAGTTTATTGTAGAGGGTCCCAAAAAAATCCCATTGGATCATACGATAAGTTTCTAAGCATCACAGTATTCAAATAGCAACATGTTTAAGTTTGCAGCCATTTTGTAGTTTGGACCCTTAAGGGATCAATCCACTTGAACGTAGCTCAAAGAAATTATGTGTGTTTGGTTGTGAAAGAGGACCATTCCTAGCATAAACATACCTATTTGGACATGTTGGAATAGTTTTTTTGGTCACACGAGTTGCAAAATGACAGTTGCACCACTTTGCAACTTTCCACTGCTTGCATTTGACACTTTTCCATCAACTGAAAACTGGAAACCATGAGAAGATCACTCCGAGACAAAAAAAAACTGAGAAGGTTTATTGTATATGGCCCCAACATGATCCCATATTTTTAGATGGAGATTTCGTAAGCACCATGGTATCCAAGTAATACCCTATCAAAGATTGCTACCTTTTTGCACTTTGGGATTTGATGTTTCATTGAACTGTACGGTTCCATACAGGGTGATTGTGCTCTCTTTTCAATGGAATTTGGTGGGAAGTAAACTTAACTCTATTTTCATTTTGGTTTGGCTGGATTTCAAGTGATTTTGTGCATTTTAGAAGCCAATTACTGAGGGTTAGTTTGTATACACTGTTTTAAGGGTTTTAAGGGCATTAAAATGTCATATTAAGCCTTTCACCCATTGTATGCTTCTATAACTTGATGGAAAGGTTTAGTTATGGTTATAAAACATGTGTGAAAATTTTTTTGTGCAAGGGAGGGGAATAGAGGGTTTTTAGGTGATACCCTAGATGTCAAATGGTGCATTTTTTAGTGGAAAATGGTGGTTTACTGCTAGGGTTTGAAGAAATATTTGGGGGAAGTGATATGTCTTGAACTTTTAAGCTTGTGCAGACCTTTTTGAAGGTGTTTTAGGTTTTGGTTGGTTTTGGGAAGGTTTTGAGTATGGGTTTTCAATAAACCCTTGCCTAACTTATAGTCTCCAAATCTCATCAAATGGGCTTATCTTTTAGAGAAGGTCATCCAATGGCCAACCAAACATCAATCAAGCTTTAACACAAACCCTAAGACAAATTTCCAAGAGATGATACCATGTTTCTTTGTACCATCATTAAGATCCAATAGACCACCTTGCATAAAGGCTACTAAATTAGCCCTATTTACAAAGAGATGACCTTTTAAACACTATATCTTCATTCAAACTCCTCAAACAACAGTATGTTATGTGTCAAAACCTCCAATTCCATGATTTGTTTCCAGGTCCAAGACCTCTAGACCCTTAATACACCAAACCCTCTATTTCAAGCAAAATACTTGGGGTTTTAATGAAACTCCTATCTCTTGCACCTGCCATACCCAAACAAAGCACCAAACACACTTACCAGACCCTGGACATGGTGAATAATACATTACATGGACAATCCTTCCCACATTTTGTCAAAACACCACTTGAAACCCTCATTTTCATCATGAAAATACCCTGCTACATCCCTATAACATCATCCCAAACACCCAACCTTGACTCCACAACATTCTAAATAGGTTAGGAATGTAGTTTACAAGTTAGACGACCCATTCCATAAGCTACAATAGGCACAAAAAGTGGAATGGGTCGAATTACATCATGAAACCCTTCAATCCAAGAACATTGTGAAAGTAGATAGCAATAGTAAAAAAAAGATAACCTTCTTGCCCCTCCTAAATTTTGGACCACATCCATTACCCCCAAATAAAACTGGACATTCTTGGTCTTCTTGGTTCCCATGCCTTGATATGCTTATGCAAATGAAAATGAAGCAAAGTAATCATCTCCTTCTCCGCTAGTTGGAAGAATGCATGCTTAATGTTTTGATACATGATATCAACTCTCTCATCTACTCTCATGGTTGAATACCAAAATATAGTATGGTGGTCCTCTAGAGTTCTAGTCATCTTTCTTCCTCTTCCACCAAATGCTGGCCTGATCCACACATCTGCCAGCCTAATTAACTTTGTTTTTGAAAGCTAAAGTTTCTCCCGAGTCACTAGTGTAGCTCTCTCTGCCTTTTTAGAATATTTGATTGCTATAGATCATCTCTAGGATTTAATCATTTGTACCACATGGTTGATGTGCTTTGAATCCTTGCATCTAAGGAAATTTCCTCAACATAAATACTACTAGGGAATTTCAATGTTGCCATTGTAGTTGGTATTAAAGCTGGTACTTGCAACATTGAAAATTATCCTTATATAAGAATTCCCTTCATCTTGTTGGCTTGTAACACTCTTGATGGTGACTACATAAAATCTGATTTTGATTCCTCTTCTACATCAAAGGGTTCATATCTCCTTGTTCTGACTCTTTTGAATTATCAGAACAGAATCACTAGCTTCCATATTCAAAAATTCCCAACCACCATCTTCAATAAATTGGACACCAGTTCAAGTTCATTCTGCTTTCATAATACTTTATATCCATGGACTTCAGCCATTCCTTGATGCCATCAAGTGAAGATTGAGGAATGGCATCAATGCAAAATGTATCTCACTTGAAGTCTTTGAAAATAATATCCATATCAAATTCTTTTTTCCCAAGTCGTACTCTCTCAAGGTTAACAATCTCAATCTCACTAATAGTGATTACTAAGAAAGGTAATTCCACCAACTCTATCAAACAATTTACCATAGGAACAATAAAATCAGAGGCTTTGAAAGGAACTCCATGAAAACCAAGCTCTCTAAATGGTATATCAAACTCTTAGACCTCATTCTTGCACATTTACAACCAAATTCAAATATTTTCCTTCAAAAGGATACAAATTCAAATATTGACAATTTTGTAACAAGAATGCATTTTTTTGTACATTTGACCACTGAGACTCAAAAACTCACCCTAATACACCTTAAATGGTCATGATTGAACTTATTTAGCATAAATAAGTACAAAATACCTTAATCTAATCTATTAACCACCTATCAAGGTCTTGAAAAAGTGAAATTTTGTAACTAGGAGACTAGGTGCTAATGCACCAAAATTACATTGTGTTTGAGCCTTCAAGAGGCTTTAAATCTAGCCTTTACAAATGATTCTAGATCTTTCCAATCATGCCTAACTGTTGAGATTGTAACTAACATGACTTATTACATTATAAATCAATTTACCATGTAATATGACCTTAAATTCAATTGACAATTTACTCAAAACACAATTTACTAACTTACAAGAATTCCATGAATCAAATGTTCTCAATAACCTTGGTGCCCCTGCACCAAATTTCAATATTTCAATAAATGTCATTACAAGTACAAATATCATTACAATGCATTAGGTACTCTGTTCTCACAAATATTTTACAATGTCACTCATACATTCAAGATTCTCTTATAATGTCTACATTATAGGTTCTCATTTAGAGGTTAACTTCAAATGAGTAATTTGAGATTCCCTCACAAAGCTTCACACACTCTTTTATAGTGGATTAAAATTAGAATTGAGATTTTTCAAGATCATCAAAATAAGGATGTTGCATTGCTTTTTTGGTTGATATTCTCTTCGATGGCTCAAAAATTAGCATTTTCTGCAAGAAGATACCAATCAATTTTTACTAGTTTAGTTACAAATGTATGCAAAGTAAAAGAATAAAAAGAAACAACTCATCCAAAGTAAGATGATAGGATTGGCATCAAAAAAATTAACGTCGATACAAGTATAAATTAATAAGAACCATTGTGCATATACTTACAAATTAATCTAATGAACCATTTGATTCTGTTCTACTCTTTATTGTGTCAAGTATTGCCTCATGGTCAGACTCACGGACCTTCCATGTGGTCTTGTTCAAAGGTCTACCCCCATATTTTCTCAAATGAACATTGGATGCCACAACAAGGTTTGAGTAATGAAGAATCTTACAATGCGTGTCAAAGTCCTCAAATATCCAATGTTTAACACTCTTATGTGGGTACCTTCTAAGCCACATTCCATTAACATCAACTGAGCTTGTAGGGTATTCAATGTTTTCTCCATCTATAACTGGGGCTTCCAATTTCATTTTGGCCTCAACACAATGACACAAGTAATAGTTTGTTCCCTCTTCATTTTCTTCATCTACAATAACTGTACAAACATGCCCTGCATTGATATGTGCAGCAAATCAATTAAAATTAGTTAACATTACGAATACAGTAGAAAGTAAGATAACAGTATGGAATTTCAAAAACTAAGCAAGTAGATATATTACCTGGTTGAACTAGATCTGATATGTGGTCAAAGTCGACCGATGATTCCATATGTGTTAGTTCCAATGTCATCGGAGGGAAATACGTGTGAAGTGGGCTAAGATAACTTGTCAACCATTTGTCAAACCACTCCCCTGACTCACAATCATTCCAGGCTTGCATCGTACATGAAGAACAAAAGCATGCCATCATACATGTATCGATACTCCATGAACCTGCATTTGAACTAAGGAAAGAGTGTAGCTCACTTGATCTTGTTAGTGTACAACAATCCTCATATGGTGCAATGTTAGTATCATCCATCAACCAATAAAATCTATGAACTGAAGACGTACCTTCATTACCTGGACCCATTGAATCATTACACCACTCGACAATTGATCTTGCATCTATCGACTTTGCACTGTCTTTATTCTTTAACTCTTCTCATGCTAATGCTCTTTTCACACATGCTCCTACACCATCATGCTCCCCCTTTCCATGTCTGGCCTCACAAAAGTTCCACATATGTTGAACACTTGTAGTGAGATGCATCCTACACAACCAGTAGAACATGCATGCATTCTTGAATTGTGTTGCATAGTTATCTGACCATATTACATGTTGACCGTATGTTATGCCCCTTTGAGCCAAATCACTGTAGAACATCTAAAAGCAACCTTGCACAAACTCTAGAGAATGTATGCAATCATCACTAATATAAAAGTGATACTCCCTCAATACCTTCCTTTGGTCCTCTGTACTATCAGTTGCATGAATGAATGCTATGTGCACAAATATCGAAACCTATGTGGAGTTGTAATACTGTGACTACACCTCACATTATGTTTGTAGAGTGTAGTTCTCTACAAAGTCAACCACTGATACTATGCTGCCAACTAGAAAGGTTTCCTTGCATAGCTTGAATTGCATGTCCAGCCATCAAGATCTATGGGTATGCCTTGCATACTCATACACTAGATTCTCATAAAACATGGACATAAACTGATACACTGGAATCTTTTGAGTAACCAAATCACACCTTTTTTCTTGAGACCCATCTTTTGTAGCGTATGCCACTGTTTTATACTTCTCAAACTCTACTAGTTTATGTCCCACCTCATCTGTGCTTTGCATATGTTGACATACTAGCATTTGTTTCAAGCCACCGCAATTCTCGCATGAACCATCCAAGCATGTTGTCCTGTAGAATATTTGGCCATCCTCTATTTCACATAAATTTTTTGATAAGAACTCTCTTGAAGATTTTGGTGGGGCTTCTATGCCACAATCCTATAAAACATCATTAGTATGCAAATATAAACATATAGAATGATAAACATCATAATGGTTAGAGAATTCAATATGTAGTCTACAACAACAGGTAGTTCATGTGTGATTTATCTTGACATAAAAATTTTAAGCATTTCAAAAAATATTTGACAAATACTAATTTGAGGATAAGCATGTTGAAATTTATGAAAAAATTGGGTTTGAGTCGTATCCAAAAAATTCTTTGGATGTGGCTCACAGTTCTGACTACTGATTCTCCTTCTTACAACATCCCTTTGATTCAGAGATGGCCTTGTATTATACTTCCAATACTCTTCAATTAGTGTTCTCAATGCTTCAACAACTTTTTTTATCTTTATGTGGCAGTCTCCCTGAGAATTTCCATAATTCATTTGAATTGGTGCCCTCAATTCTTTGCTGCCTTTCAACAACTTTTGATAAAGTTTTTCTACTAATTCCCATTTGTTCACTTGTATTTTTAATGAGATGAGATCTCTTTGTTTGATAGCTTACCAAAGTCAATGCAATGACACATCAGGTGAAATTACTATCCTTTGAGCGTGAGGTCTTACCCACACTCTCATAAGCATCCATTAGATTCTTCACAATAGTGTTTTCACTTGATTCATTCGATGTTTTGAACCCAAAATTCTTCATGATGTTTCTGTACTTTAAACCCCACATCATTTGAACAAATAGTTGACATCATGCGGTCTCATTTAGCCTTTCAAAGAAGATTTTCTAAATCTTATCAGCATATCTTCTACAAGTGCATTATGGAATCTTACCTTCCATGTGCTGCAAAATATCTTCATCAATATTAATAAAAAACTTTGGCTTTCTACGCAAAATTCTAGGTGGTGTTCTCCTAGGTACATACATCTCAACATTACCAATTTCATCAATATTTAATTGAGGTGGGCTAGATTGCGTACCTTCGATCGAGGGTGGAGTAGAAGACATACCTTGAGGTTCATGTGGGTATGATGGAATAGCTTCTTTGTCAAATATGAGTGATGGTGTACTCTCAACTTTAGATACAGTGGATGGTATCCAACCATACTCACTTGTGGCAGATGGTGTCCCTCCATATTCTCTTGTGCTTAATGGTGTCCCTTTGTATTCAATTGCGGTAGAGGGTGTGTCTCAAACTACAGTATCTACATCTCTCCTAACATAACTCTTTCACATTCATGCCCTTTGTGCTGCCAATTTATTTTCTCTTTTTGACGGTTGAGGTTCCTCTTCAATTGGCTTGTTTTCATCAATCGTATCCAATTTCTTCTTTTCACGATGTCACCACCCGTTCACTCTCCTGTTCTTTGAAGGTTTCATAGTCTTCATCTGCTAGATCTTTCTTCCTTGTTTTTTTCTTCGACATGGCGAATAATTTTACCTGTAGCATGGTAATGAGATGAATATTAGTTCCTAAAAAATGTATCCATTAAAATAAATGAAATATATATGGCATTCAAGGCTTCATAAATAGACAACATAGGTGATCAGGTAGCTTTACTAATGAGGTAATTTAGAAATAGAGATGAAAACCAAAATAGTTTAAATAGGTTAGAAAGAGTATTTTTGAGTCTTTTGAGTTTTTTTCATCTTCAATAAGGTCCAATAAGATCATTGGATAGGTTCTAGGTTAAGTTTTTGAGTTTTGAGTCAAAATGTGCAACAATGCAATCTTGCACTAAAAGTTGCTTTTGTAGCCTTTGAAGGAAAAAACATGATTTTTTCTATAAGTGTGCAAGGTTTGGGGTCTTGAAAATGTAATAAGGATGTTTCAAGGTTATTTGAATGGGTTTTGAGGTCATAGGTCTTTAGGATTGAAAGTTGCTCCAAAATTGCAAAGTTGTCATGTTGCAAGTTGGTGTAATTTCACCATAATGATGTAATTTCACTAACCAATGGTTCCTTCTTTTTAAAAATCAGTTGAATACCATTGGGGAAGGTGGGATAATGTTTAAAAATCCTCCCTTGGGTTGAGGCTGGGCTGATGGCATTTTTGAAGTTTTGAAGCATTTAATAAAGAGAAAACTCTATTTTGCAACATTTTTTACTGTTCTTTTCTTTGGTACGGATTGATACATAACCATACATCATCAAAATCTTCATGGTTTTATATAGGCAAGAGATAGCTTCATTTTGGTGGTAATTTGGCTTGATTTCATTAAGAATTAAGCAAGTTACATCAATTTTAGTGAAAGTGGGTCTGAAACCCTACCAAAGAAGGGTTTGGTCACCAAAATGGGCATAATTCCCATTTCCACCGTGGGAAAAATCTAAAACTTGGTGGAATGTTAAGTTTAGGGCCCTTCTACATGCTACATTTTTTTTCAGAGCAAAATATGGAGGTTTACAAAAGTTATATGATGCCCTAGGTCAGTTTTTCCCTTGTAAATGTATGAAAATGGTCTTTAGAATGCACTTGTGATATTTTTATGAGTATTTGTGCAACAATAATAGATGTAAATAATGGAATAGGTCTTGGGGAAATATTTGGAGTCTTTTAAAGGAATTAGGGGTGTTGGGGTGTGCCTTGACAAGTTGAAAGCTTCCTTGTACAGGCCTAGTGAAGCCTTGTTTATGGCTTGTAAATCAATCTTTTGATACATTTGTTTTGGGTGTTTTATCATGTGCTTTTGGGAACTTGTGGAGGATGGTGTTAGGATTCTAAAACCATGTTTCATTTTCTGGTTAATTATTTTAATCTATTTTTATTTTGATTGTCCTATTGGTGAATGTTGCAAAGTTGCATGGGCTTGTGTAGGAGTGATGGAAGAATGGATGTTTTTGGGTGCAAGGTCTATATTTTTGGTCATGTCGTGTTGTGTGAAGAGTTTTTACATCATCCCCAAGTCCTGTTGAGATGTTTGGTTGTGTGAGTCAAATTGAGTTAGACCAAATCCCCAAAAATACCCCTTCTAGGCTAACCTAATTAGGCTGATTAGGCCTAATTTGCAAAGCAACATGCCCTCAAACTTATCACAAGACCTTGAAACCATGGGGAAACATTTCTTAGGTTCCAAAACCTCCAAAACCACAACTAGATTCCTCTGGTACAAACAAATTCATGCCAAACCTAAAAACCCTTGTTTTATGCACTATTTAAGAGGGTTTATTGAATATGCTACTTCCACAATCTCCCAGACTTTAAAAACAACTTGAATAAAGGACATTAACCCTGCACATGCCTAAAAGTTCAAAAAATCATGAGCTCCCATTGAGATTCTTCCAAACCCTAGGCCTAAGCCCTCATTCACATGCATTTTTGTTCACAAAACTCATTGTAGCAGCAGGTTTATTACTCCTATTTCTTTCGTAGCACTCAAATCATGCATCCTACACTTAAATAAAACATCATAGGGTCCCTTACATGAGTTACAGTTGCCATATAAGAGTTAATGACTATTGAAGGCCAAGTTTACATCATTTACACATGATATAACAACAATATTACTCATATTGTAAGGTTGCACCCTAACACCTATAACTCCACTAAAACCAAACCAATGGCTTGAATGGGCATATTACATCAAAAACACTAATCTTCACTTTACATATAAATTCAAAGCTTTCCTTCCAAAGACTACAAAGATACTTTAGTGTAAGATCACCATTTTTCACATTTTAACACCTAAACTCTAAAACTCAACCTAAGACATGCTTAGTGGTCTTGATTGACCTTATTCAAAACAAAACATGCTCAAAGACTCATCCACCTACCTATTAACCTCCTAATTACCATCAAATGATCAAATAAGGAGGATGAGGTGTAGGTGCTCCTGCACCAGGGTTGTAAAAGTGTATTAAAGAGGGAGACCAATGGTCACCTCCTTCAAATGTTAGTTTTGGAAGTTGAAGTGGTTTGTTTTAGGAGGGAAACATTATCAAAGGCCATGAGAAACTTGAATGGAGGATGATCCTTGGATTGGGCATCAAACCAAATGAG
>VDFB02152961.1:0-17915 GCA_007258455.2 Sequoia sempervirens | reverse complement strand
AATATCGGTCTGAAATCCTCCATTTTCTCTACCACATATTTTTTTGGAATCGGGTCTATGAAAGTGTTATTCCAATATTTTAATATGATGGCCTTCTTCGTTGACTCCTCAATCACATTGAAGATGTCTTTGCCTACAATATGTCAAAACTTATGAAAAATCATGTAGGGAATTCATTTGTGCCTAGTTCTTTGTCACCCTACAAGGTCACTTGCCTCACTTCTTCCATCAACAAACTGTAAACCTCTAAGGTTTGTTCATATGTGGCAATGCTTGGGATCTTGCTCAAGACTCAATCTTGACTTGCAAGATCGATTATACTGTTGGTGTTCAATAGACCTTCAAAAAACCTAACTGCTTCATTACTGATATCATCCCATGTTTCACATTTGGATCCTACATCATCCTTGAAACAAGTTATTTTATTCATACTCAATTTGACTTTTGTGATATTGTGGAAATATTTTGGGTTCCTATCACCCACTTTTCCACCAAAAAAATTTGCTCTCTACAAAAATTTTGAGTACCTTGCTTTTATTTATTTTTCCTTAATTATATAGGTACTCTGGTACATGTCTTCTTTAATCATTGTTTCATTTAATTTTTCCAATTCTTTTTATATATTCTATTTTTCTTCAAAGACGTTTTTGAAGTGATTAATGTTTCATTCCTTTATCATTCTTTTCAGGTATGCAAGCTTCTTGAAGACTAAAAATGATTTTTTCCCTTTCACCTAAGGCACTTCTTGCCACCATTCCTGGATTTTGGTGTTTATTTTTTATCCCTAAGCCATATTTTCTCAAACTTGAAAGGGAATCTCATAGGCTTATGATCCGATGTGAAATTTAGTTGAACAGGAGAGTGATCTAAACCACACAAGGCCAAAATTTTAGCTCTCCCATTTAGATGTGCCATGGTCCAATCACCCCTAGTCAAAATTTTTCCAATCTTTTTGCTACAAACATGTGATCTCTCCTCCTATTTGACCATGTTAAGGTGTCATTCCTAGTCTTCATGTATATCAAAGAGTTGTTTTGAACAAAAAATTTGGAAGTCAACCAATGACTGTCACTCTTGGGGATTCCCCCTCTCTTTTCCTCATTACACAAGATAGCATTGAAAGATCACCCCCAAGGATGAGGATTTCATTTTGAAGTTCCTAGTATATTGTCAAGATTTGGTTCCAGACCTCCAATCACTACACGACTCCTATTGGCCCATAGATATTGATCAAGAAGAAGCTGAAAATTTGTGGCAAATATCTCACTTTGTTGAGTTATTATTCCTTTCTCTCCTTAATGGATTCCAACAAAACCTTGGGAGAGATCCCACAAGATCCCCAAGCCTTTGGATGCCCCATTCGTAGGGGAGAATATCCCCTACCATTTCTTCCATTTTTTCATTATTTTCCTTGAATCGTCCACTGATAATTTAGTTTCTTGAAGCATTACAATGTTTGATTTGCTCAAATCAATTTGACATTTGAGTAGACGCCTCTTGTCAAGGAAATTTAGACCCTTGACATTCTATGTTAGGAGAATCATGGCTCCTCGAGAAGGGAGCCTCCCTTCTTTGATCTCAGTTTTCTTTATCCGAGAAATCTCTATTTTGCATTGATTGACTTTTTGCCTCGATTTCCTTTCTCACCATTCTTCAATTTCTTTATCTTTGATGCATATTGTTTCAGCATTCTTTCCCCTATCACATCCACATTGTCTTCCCCATTTTCACCCTCTACTTCTTCCTCTAACATTTGATCCTCCCAGTTGTGCTCTATCACATGCACCTTCAATCTCACATTATTAATAATTTTCTCTGGTTCGAGGTGATCGCCTTATGTACTTTGGGGAGCTGCCCCATTTGCGCTTATCAATCGAGCTTCCTAAATTCATTGGGTTTCCATATCATTAGGAACCATTCACAGCTCTGACATTTCTTGCACTTCCACATTTTTAGAACACTCTCCCCTATTTTCACCATCCATGCCCATCACTTCTTTGTCTTTCCCTGAACCTCCCATTCCTTTTTTCTTTACAGCTCATCTATCCCCTAGCTATTTTTATTTTCTATTGATTTAGGGCTTAATGTGGCATCTACTAGATTTCTTCCCTTTTCTTTGTGTATTCCTGCACAGGATGACTGAAATCCATACATGAATTGCATATTAGTATTGGGGCATCCTTCTTGACTCTTTGCCTTCATACCAAAGTGTTTGATAGGAATTCAATTTCATAGGAGATCCAACTTTTTGTGTTCACCTCTACACAAATTCAAGCATTGATGTCAAAATCTCCTTCAATCTTCTCATCGTCCTTGATGAGTGTCTCGATTTTATTTCCAATTGATTATAGGGTTCCCTTATCCCAATATTCTTGCAAAAAATCATATAGCCTTAGCCACAATGGCACCACATCTACATCTTGTTTCAAGGGATTGAAATTTGGTTCTCAATCCTTGATAAAGAAATCGACTCCATCCATTAAGTAGGAACCGCCACTCAGATCTCGCCCTTTTGTTTCGCACTAGGAAATTCAATCATGAAAAATCCCCTTGGGATGATTTCACCAATATGTCCTTACCCCATTACTCTTGGCACCGGTGTAAAATTATGTCCTTTGATGGCCAGTCTCCAGTCCATTTGATAAAGAAATATTTTTCTTTCAACATTACAATTTTATTCTTAAAAGCCTCATTTTCAAGAATGAGTGAGATGTACTTATTTGGAGGCCTATTGTTGTGAGGGATTTTTTTGCACCTGTTATGATATTATGGATGTCTGAGCATATGTGGTCACCAAACTTACTCTCCTTTATTTTCCAATGCCTCCATCCGCCTTTCAATTGATAATGTCACTTATCATGCTTCGGTAGGAATTTGTACACCATTCATAATGTTGCAAGATTTGACCACCTTTGAGTTGTGAATAAATAAATGAATGAAATATTTTAATGGAGTCCATGAGACTAAACAGTCTATGAGATCGAGACAAACAAACTTAATTTGTCTTCATGTTCTTTTCCAAGTCGGATCTCCTACTATTAATTTTGACTAGAAGGCTAGTCGTCTGATTAATCTTATCTTCCTCAAATAACCGGTGCATATTGTCAACTTTCAAACTATTTTCATATTGAGTATGGATATCTTCCTAAGTTGTGTATTCCATGATGAAGTGTCATTCAATTTCTACCACCCCCTTATTGTAGAATATGTAAGTTCTTTCTTCCCAAGTTTCCTTGGGTATCTTCCACCTACCAGTCTCACACCTAAGATGATGTGATCCCATCCTCAATTGTGCAACTAAAAACCTCGCTTTCCCTTTAATAGTTGCACCTAAATAAATATTTTCACCATGATCCTTTTTCAGGTTAAACTCTTTGATGTAGTATTTTATTTTTTGCCCAATCTATTTTGTCCACATGGCAGTTCTATATTTTTCAATCACAAAGCTTTTTATTTCACTATTGGTGCTAGGACGCTCTTGCAAATTGATGTCCTACTTTTTCATCCACTTGTTGTTCTACTTCATCCAATTTTTCTTCCTACAATCTAGCATCTCCTCCATACCCATTTTGGGCCAACGAAAGTTGTCCATGTTTTCAACCTTCTTTAAATAACTTATCAACTAGGTTATCGTTGATGCTTCCAATGGAAAATTCCTTGCTTCAGCTAAAAGAATTTCATATGGGACTGTGGTTTTAACTTTGAGATTGCTTTTGATTAGATCTTTCTGGATTCTTTCTAGTTGTCTCCAATTGCACTTTGACATATTACTTCTCCACACTTCACACCCATAAAGTACAACCAGTGTGACTAGCAAACCAAAAGGGGTTTTCTTGGTTTTCCAATCTCAAAGTTCAACTTTTCTACACCTATTTTGAAGTAGGTAAGAGACTTTCCAACCTCCCTATATCCTTTTTGTTCCACAAGTCTCCTAACTAAGCTTATAGTGAAAGTTAATCCCAAGATACTTGTATTATTTCACTATATCAAGCGGGCTTTCTTCAAAAAGAAAGGTATTCTACTTATCTTTTCTATTCAATGAGAAAATCATGATTTTGGTCTTGGTGATGTTCACTTGCATCCCAGCCTCCTGAAAATAGTTTTTTAGAGCTTTTAGATGTTATCTTAACCCATGAGCTATTTTTGAAATTAGGATAAGATCATCAGCATATAAAATTAGTTTCACCACATAACCTGTCAATTGAATACCATCCCCATCTACCTTGCTTAACCATGCTTCCAACTTATCAATGTATAGCCCAAAAAGCATGGGAGATAGAGGGCAGCCATGCTTAACTCCAATGTTGCTACCAAAACACTCTAACATACCTTCACTTGTTCTAATTTTATATCTAACCTTCTCATACAGCCTATGAACAGTTGCTCTATACACATTTGGTATGCCTAATCCCTCCATTCTATTCCATAGTTTGTCTTTAGGTACCATGTCGAAAGCTTTCCTAAAATCTAAAAAACAACAATAAGCTTCCTCGCCTTGGGTGTCCCAAAAAATTTCAATCAAGTGCCTAAGCATGATGCAATGATCAATGGTAGAGTGTCTTGACCTAAAGCCTTCTTGCCCCTTAGCCCTTTTACCCTCATTTTCTACCCAACTGTTGATCCTTCATTCAATCATGCTCCCAAAGAGTTTTTCAAAGATAATATTGACCATAATTATGCGATAGTTAGATGGATTATTTATATCACCACTTTTACATAAAGGGATGACCACACTGGTATTCCACTCCATTGGGAAACCTTCCTGATTCACATTATTGAAAATTATTTTTATGTGAGCGGCAAGAATCTTGATCTCCCATTTTAAAAATTCAGCCTATAACCCATCTATGTCATGTGCTTTACCACTCGCTAAATTCTTTATTCCTTGTTTAATATCACCCATAGTGAATAGTTCCATTGATGTGTTAACAACAGGTCGATAGTCTTTGTCATGAACCCACTCGTAAAGGAGCCTAGCATATTCTAGCCATTGGACATCTGTAATACTATTTTCAATCTTCTTTTTCTTTTGTTGCAATTCCCTCCAAAAACCTTTAGGATTATGTTTTCGAAGAGAGATTAGCTCCTTCCTTCTTTCATTTACATAATTTTCTTTTTTAGATTGCACCAATTTTTCATATTTTTTCTTGTATTCTTTGTCCATTCCTCTCTTTTAGCAATCTCTTGGCTGCCTTACATTCTTCATCATACCATAATTTTTTTCAGAAAAGTGTTTGCAACCCCCATCTTGGGGTGAGACCTTTTGCATGCATTTAAAGCCTTGTGAATTATTGGGATCAATGAATTGCTATGAATGTGGACATCCAGCTCTTTTGTTGCTTTAACATCTCCATTATTTTTTAAATCATGGAAATGTTACTTAAGAACAACACTAAATATTTCTCTATTCTCCTTATTTATGAGGATTTTACCCTTGGGAAGGATTTTTTTTGCATGTGTTGAACCTGTTAATTGTGTTGACTGATTGGAGAAATGCATAGCTTAACCAGAAGAGGTAAGTGGTCAAATTTCATCTCAACAGGGCAATCCTCAATATCAAACTCCAACAATCTAGAAACAAAACTCTAATAGCAAATCACATAGTCCACCACACTTTGACCATTATAAGTTTTGCATGTGATACCCCCTGACTTTGGCCAGTCTCTCATACCATTGCAAATAACCATGCCAAACAAACTACAAAGCCCTAGTAATTCTACCCCAAACAGGGTCACATTGCCATTACCATCTTGAGATGTTCTTTCCCAATATTGACCTCCACCTTCCTCCAACCATAAAGGATTGTTCTCCCCTTTTTATTCACTGCTCAATTGAAGATACTTATTATTAGTTTTCCTTGCATTAAATTCGTCCATTAATACTACGTCTCCAAGTTTGCTGAAAATAGAGATCTTTTTTTAGTGAGGCATATAGGTCTTCGTTGTCTAAATTTATCTTCTTATAGAACTTTGAATTTTTTGGAGCAAAGTAACTAGCAAACAATTTGAAAGTGACCCCATTCTTTGTTATTTGTAGCCATATGTATTGTTTATTTATGTCTTCTTTTTTATGTTCACTTCTCATCTACTAGCACTGTAACTCCTTTGTGACCTTTTCCCATTTCATTCCCTTTGTTCCAAACTGAAACTTTCTTATATCCTTCAAAATCTAGAACTTTGCAGCCATCATGTCCATGTGTTTCTGTAAGAATGATAATATATTTTCTTTTTGCTATGAGCCCCAATCCAGGTTCCCTTCTCCATGGATATCCTCTACAATTCCAACTTATAACATGTAAGTATTCATGTGAGGCCCCTATTCCCTATTTCTTGTTTGAAAAATGATCACTGATTTGGGCTTTCCCGTTCTTCAACCATGCCCAATTTCTTTCATTTCTTGTTGTTTTCACTTTCTCCCATTCTTTCCTTTGTTCTTCCTACTGCTTAAAGGTCAAAACTTCATCTAGGTAAATATGTGTGCCTCTAAGTAACCCTCTATTTTTTAGAATCCTATTCTTATCCTCTAAGTTTCTCAAGGTGACTATTACATGCCTATCACTTCCTCCATCTATCTTTTTTCCAATTTTGTTTGCTTGTTGAATATATCTTGTCCACTTCAACTTGTCTTTAAGGAAGTCCCTTTGTTAGAATTTTGGTTCTCTCCACACCAAAGTCTCTCAAACCTTAAATAATAATGTCTGTAGCCTTGCTTTGTTTATCTTTTTCTTCCCCTAGTTGTCTTTTGACTTGTTTTTCAATGATTCCTTTTTGCTCACTTAATGATCCACTTACCACTTGCGACCATGATTTGGAATCTTCTATCTAGTCTCTTAACTGATTCTCTTCTATCTCCAAGTTTGCTAATGTTGATTGGATCACCTTTAATTCCATTATTTTTTCTCCTCCCTCTGTTTTTGGCTTCTTGTTTTTAGTTGTTTTTAGTTGATCTAACTCCTGTTTTAGAGTGACCAATTCTTGTTTTCCCATATCTATGTTAACTTACAGAATTAAAATTTGTTCATGTAGTATTTTATTATCCCTTTTCAGCCTGCAATTTATTGGCAGATGATCACCACTCCCCTCGAGATTTGCGACATGGACTAACTACCTCCTATGGATCCATTAACTCTGGCAGTTGTATCGGGCATTAACAAGTCGATCATTTGGCGCAACGGCAACTGTGGGCCTATAATTAGTATTAGAGCACCATTGAAAAGGGGTCGTGAGGAAGAAGCAAGCAAGAGGAGTGGTATATTTTTTAATTTTAAAATCAGGTTTTTTTATACCAGTATAATGCAGTATCAGTAAAATTGCAATATCGCATTCATTTCTCAATGAAATTCAAAAATTCAAAATGTTTTGGAAAGCTAATGAGTGGGACAATAAAACATATAAATATTTTGAAGATATTTTTTATATTCAATGAGAAATTTGAAGCAGAAAATGATGACTGTTAGTTGTGACGTGATAATTAATATTTGACGCGCCTAACAATTTATTGTGGAGATCCATTTTAATTTCTATGCTTATAAATTTGTAGTTTGAAAAGCTATTTGAAATGGGCCTGAAAATTTGTGTTATAAAGTTTCCAAAGAGCCAATCTAAATCAAATTGAAGCAGTAGATCTGGAAAATTTTCCCAAGTTTTGAAATTTAGATTCACCCCTTTTTGAATGCCTTATCCAACACTGGGGTTGGCAATTTTTATCTATTTTTATTCTTCTAACAGTGATTGAATAAATTAGGGAGGATCTATTTAAAATTTGTGATTGTTCCATGAAATAGAGATGAGAGGGTGTGTGGTGTGTGTCATTCCTTTCAATGGTTTGAAGGACAATACTCTTACTAATTTTAAAAGTATGAAGTCTTGCACATTCAAAATTTGGCCTTGGACTTCTGCACAAGCTACACGACATACGAAAGAGGCTAGTCCATCAACTCGTCTACAGTGGTCTCTGTGCAGGCAAGCACAAAGTATTTTCATATACTTTGTTTTGATGAGGATCAAGTGCCATAGCAGAATTAAGATATTTGGTCATAATTATATGTCATGTTTTATAGTGGTAGGTGGTTAATGTAGGGTTAGTATTTTTTTATTAGTTCTCACAAAATATTTTGTCATTCTTCAAAAGTCAAAGCAAGTTCAAGTTAGGAAGTACTATTTTATTCATAATAGGTTCTATTTTCAAGATCTTTTAAATTTCATGTCAAATTGTAATTGGAGTGCATGATCGGTGGTACTCGACACTTCTTATAAGTTCACATCAAAGGTGGGGAAAAAAAATTCTTTCCTCACAATTGATGAAATGAGCCTCATAGTCAAATTTGGTTGAGCTAGCAGCAAATAAATGGAGGATGGAGGCATTGGAGGTTGGAGGTCAATGAGCGTCCTCTTGTCAGTCACCAACAACTAGGTCACTTATCAACTACAATGGCATTTTATTTTCTATTGTGTAGTGTGTTTTTTTTTTAGTTTTTCAGTTTGGTGTGTGAATGCTGAAAATTGATTGTATTGAAGAGTAGATGATTGCAGAGGTCCTCTGACTGCAGTGATCCTCTGACTGCCATATGTCATTATAAGATGATCGGTCAATGAATACGTTCATTGACAAATGTGATCATGTGCAACAAGATCTAGACAGCAAGATCCAGATAGTAGTATGCAACTTGATATGATTTGCTTTTCAATGTTCCTGGTTGTGTGAATAAATGGAAATTTCACATTGTAAGGGGGAATAATAACCAATGTTCCATTTCCCATTTCATTCCAAAATGAATAAAGTCAAGGGCAACTTCGAGTGGCAGTGGTGGTTGTCTATGTTGTTCAAGATCGAGTGGCAGTGATCAATAACAGTGACGACAATTAAGAACATTGTGTTCTTATGTAATGTAATGTGAAACCTTTCCTAGTATGGGTTTTTCATATTTGTGATATGTATGTTGATTCCTATATAACTTCCCTGATGTACAAGCATAGTGGCGAACAAAAGCACCAATGTAATGCAGTTCATGGATCTTGAAAGGGTTTGTGGGAGGATCCAGAAAACCACACAAGGTGGACAATTGATGGGTTCATGTTCATGTCCAGGTTTGTGGTAAACCTGTGTGAAAACCATGAAATTTTGATGGGAGGTTCCTTTCGTTTTGAATCAAGATCATGACCCAGGGTGATCCCACAATAGTGGTTTACAATTTTTGGCCAAACTAGACACTAAAATTATTATATTTAACTAAATCTTCACATTCGGGCACCTATAGCGACTAAACCATGAGGAATTTAAAGATGATGCAAACTAGAGTCTCGTCACATTTTGTCTGTAGATTCTAAAAATATTTTTTTCAAAATTTTTGGAATCAGATTGCACTTCTTTTTCCATCTCCCACGAAAACTGGTTTTTTTCA
Organism: Sequoia sempervirens; assembly: GCA_007258455.2. Taxonomy (NCBI): domain Eukaryota; kingdom Viridiplantae; phylum Streptophyta; class Pinopsida; order Cupressales; family Cupressaceae; genus Sequoia; species Sequoia sempervirens. The sequence goes on along the minus strand of VDFB02152961.1, from coordinate 8,515 downwards.
AAAAACAACATTTTTAAAAAGTGATGCACACTGTATAACGCATAAATTTTTTTCCATGAAGGATAAAATTCTAGTTCTTTCGAATTTATATTTGTAAATTTGATACCTAGTGCTTCCACTTGGTTAGATAGTTTTTTATTGAATATTTTTTCTTTACTCAAGTTTCGAAGTCAAACCAATTACAATTCAGACATAGCACGACCGTATAACGTATAACTTTTTTTTGTATGTATCAAAATTCAATTTATTTATTTTGTTGGATCAAGGACTTCAATATCTGGTGCACTCATATTTTTCAAAAAAAATATTTGATAATCTGCTATTTTTCCACATGTGCAGAACAGAGACCTTCATTTTCAGTGAAGAACCTATGTTTAATAAAACTAAAAAAACAAATACATAATAAAACCAAAACATATTAAAATTATATTCGTTGGATAGCTCGTTCTGAGGACTATCTGATTCCATAAGGGTTTCTGAAGACTTCTCCATTTTCATCCTCAACCCGAGTTTCGAAGCGTAAAAAAATAGACTTTTTTTGTGTCTCAGGAGGGGGATGAGGGGCAAGGGGGGTTCGAACGAACCCCCTTTGCTATACATTTGTTTTGTTTTTTGGTGGCCAAAATTTAAAGGTGTTCGCTCGAACCCTAGTTCGAGAGAACCCCTAATGGGTTCACTCGAATCAGTAGGTTCATACGAACCCCCAAAATCACTTTTTTTGCTTTGGGGTCATTTTTTATGAGTTTTCCTTCCTCACTTGAATTGTAAACCACTATTGTGGCTTCACCCCCCACAAGAGTTAGGCTTCCTGCAAATGAAGGGTGTGAGTTCTTACCATGTTCACACTAAGGGGGGGAATGTTGGGAAATGAATTATTAGTGTTCACATGGGTTAGAATAATAATGAGTTGTTATTACAACTCACATAATTATTATTGGTATTATTTAAATGGTTTATTTGTTTATGAGTTGTTAGAACAACTTGACTATGTAAAGGGATTTGTTAAAGGATGTATAACAACTCTCCCACAATATAGGATATAAGAAATCCTATATATATGTTTGTAATTCGTATCATGTGAAGTGAAGGTGGAATATAGAAGTGTATTATTATTTTGTAAAATCTCCTATAATCTCTCCCCAAATCTCTAATATACTATTGGTAAATGCATTATTAGTGTTCACATGGGTTAGAATAATAATGAGTTGTTATTACAACTCACATAATTATTATTGGCATTATTTAAATGGTTTATTTGTTTATGAGTTGTTAGAACAACTCGATTATGTAAAGGGGGTTGTTAAAGGATGTATAACAACTCTCCCACAATATAGGATATAAGAAATCCTATATATATGTTTGTAATTCATATTATGTGAAGTGAAGGTGGAATATAGAAGTGTATTATTATTTTGTAAAATCTCCTCTAATCTCTCCCCAAATCTCCAATTGGTATCAGAGCCAAAGGTGTTGGATTTGAATCCCCTCGGGTAACGCTAAGGGGGAGTTTGTTGGAAGATGATCAACACTCCCCTCAGGATTCGCGACATGGACTAACTGCCTCCCGTGGATCTGTTAACTCTGGAAGTTGTATTAGGAATTAACAGGTCAATCTTTTGGTGCAACGACAACTGTGGGCCTACACAATTGGCCTTTGTAACTATTTTAATCCTATTGTCTTCATACATCCCCTTTGTTTCTAAAACATCAAGTCTATTTTTCATTCTCACAAGCTCTTCTACATATAACTGTGATGACCATAATAGTGGTGAGGACGTAGGGTCATAAAGTTCCTAGGAAACTTTTTCAATGACCTTCTTGTTTACATTGAGCTCTTCTATTTTTCTAATGGTCCCTTCCATCTTGCCCATGTTTGACTCGAGGTTCTCTATGTCTCCTATTAGCTTTCCATTTCCTTTATACTCAACTTGATTAGTTTTTTCTTCTATCTGGAATATCTCTCTAGATATATCTACATTGCTGTTACAAACCTTTGGTAAAATCAAAGTGAATTTTTTCTTTTAATTTTGTTTCAATTTCCATTTTTTAGCATGCTTGCACCTTAAAATCCCATTATATTATTTTGTGTTTACAAAGATCATCCTGTCTTCTGTGTTTACAAGATTCAATATACTTGACAAAGGCAATCTTGTTAGCAAAGAGGCCCAAAATCTCGCTAAACCCTCATCTTGGACACTAGGGTAGGAAATGGTCCACCTGTTTGACCATCAAGGAGTGTGATACCCTAAAGATCTTAAACTTTCTTGACCCAGAAGATTTAAGAGATCATTTAGTTGCATATGAGGTTTATCCATTTTGTTGTTGCTCAATATGCACTCTAATGCTCCCAACTGCTTTGAAAATAAGTTTGTATTCAAAAATTTTGACCCTCCTACAATGATACTCTGACATGCCAAATCTAGGTTTTCTTCCATAACCTCTTGTTTAACTCTCATGTATTGATATGTTATATGTTTGTTGTGGGCTTGCCAAGTTAAGCGAGTATGCCAGTTTTTGTCCTCTTACGGAGAAAGGAGACAGAATAAACTTAAAAAAATAAAGGAAAACATAGAAAGGCGGCAGGGAGACCTGTTGGAATGCAACCCAGTGCCCACACCTTCCTATGACCTCCTTTTTGTCTTATTTTGTTGGTTTGTGGGGTCCCTTGGCTCTACTTTGTCTTTACTGTGTCCACTTTTCTCAACCAACACGATCTCCACAAACAGCAACACCTCCTTGTCACTAGTAAACGTTGCCCTCACTGGTAAACGTTGTGGGAAAGTAAAAATAAAAATTAAAGTTGAAAATTTGAATTGAGAAATTTTTTTATCCCCATATTTTTCCTTGTTACTTTGATACTCGAAGAAGTTTCAGCTACAAGCCATTTTTTCCTTGTTTTATTTTGAACTAGGCTCTTTTGAAAATTTTACCTTTACCCTTCTAAAAAAATATTTTAAAAAAACTAGTATTTTTCCTATAATGACTACATACATGTTTCAATTTACTTTTTAGTGAAACAAGGGAAATAAAAAGGAAAAGTTGACACTTTGGCTATGCAAAAAATGTACCCCACTACTTTCAAGCACTACTAAAATACTAAAAAAAAAATTATTAATCATTAAGTGATGCCACATTTATTTGGCTAGTAGAAAAATGGATGATCAAAGTTACACTAAAATTTTGAGAGTTATCAGGAAAATTTGATATAAGACTTGTATATTGGTTAAAACATTTTTTTTTTAAACTTGATTAAAAAATACCAAAAATTATACTATATACCTTTCACTTTGAAATTTTTACCTATTATGATTTAAAATTTACCATGATATCTTCATGTGCATAAAATTAAGGGATCCACTTAATACATAAACTAACATGATCTACAAATGGATGGCATTGGTGTGGATTAGATTAGTGATTCATTAATAAATGAACAATTTATTGTTGATGTATAGCTTAAATTCACGCATGACCTAACAAGGCTACACCTTTCTACAATTGATTTTCATGGTCTTTATAAATTTTCATGACTTTCATAAGCAAGAGAAAACATGTGTGCAATGCAAATAGTTCCATTAACCTTCTTACATTGTTTAGTGGCTCTAATACAACTTTTAGAAACCTAGGAGTACACAAATACAACAGATTACATCATGATTTTATATTACTAGAAATAATAAACTATATTTGTGAGATTAATTAACAATATAATATTTTAGGATTTATAAAATGTTTTTCACAATTTAACCACCCAAATCACCACATTACAAGAAACTATTTGTATAAAACTAAAACAATTAACATTTCGTTACATGACACTATAAAAACATTCTAACACTCAAAACACAATGACTTTTGGATCATAAGGACTACAAAATTCAACATGCATTAGGTCACTCCAATATTCCCCGGATTTTGTAGTCCTTATGATCCAATCATATTCAATTGCATTCTTTTTAGCACCACCTAAAAGGGGCATGAGCACTAACATTAATAGTTTGCATTTCAGTTCATGTTTCATATTCTCTAGAGAAGCAAGCAATTGTTTCATCGCCAAGAGCAGTTGTTGAAACCGTATAACCATGGGTTCAAACTTTGACAAAAAAACATTGAATCAATCAACAAGAATTGATTGGAAAAAAGTGGGAAGTTAGTTGTCTTCCCTGCCCGGTCTTAGTAGGTTCCAATGACATTCCTCAACACCATAAACTATTTCTTTGTAGGTTGCAAACACATGTGAAATTTTCTTTGTAAATATTGAAGCTTTAAAGATCTCAAAGTTCAAAAATTCACCAAAAGTTCAATACACAAAAATAGATGGAAACCACAAACATGTGGATTTGACCCAAGTTCATGCACAAACTTGGAAATTTCTTGTCATAATCTTTTTAATCTTCTCTTCTTTGTCATCGAAGCACCATTTTTTATGTCCTCCTTTATGTTTCCTGTGCAAACATTTTTTTGCAGTAGAGAGCCAAGACGATTGAAAGGCCATTTGAGGCGTTTGTTGTGCGATCCATCTTGTTCGACGAACTATTATGTATATCGGATCAATGCCGTTGAGAAGATTATTGGATTAGGGTTATGTGATACCTGCAAATTAAAGTCACAATTCGGCACAACCGGCGTGTTCGAAGTACCATTTTTTATGTCCTCCTTTGTGTTTCCTGTGCAAACATTTTTTTCCAGTAGAGAGCCAAGACGATTGAAAGGCCATTTGAGGGGTTTGTTGTGCGATCCATCTTGTACGACGAACTATTATGTATATCGGATCGATGCCGTTGAGAAGATTATTGGATTAGGGTTATGTGATATCTGCAAATTAAATTCACAATTCGGCACAACCGGCGTGTTCGAAGTACCATTTTTTATGTCCTCCTTTGTGTTTCCTGTGCAAACATTTTTTTTGCAGTAGAGAGCCAAGACGATTGAAAGGCCATTTGAGGGGTTTGTTGTGCGATCCATCTTGTACGACGAACTATTATGTATATCGGATCGATGCCGTTGAGAAGATTATTGGATTAGGGTTATGTGATATCTGCAAATTAAATTCACAATTCGGCACAACCGGCGTGTTCGAAGTACCATTTTTTATGTCCTCCTTTGTGTTTCCTGTGCAAACATTTTTTTTGCAGTAGAGAGCCAAGACGATTGAAAGGCCATTTGAGGGGTTTGTTGTGCGATCCATCTTGTACGACGAACTATTATGTATATCGGATCGATGCCGTTGAGAAGATTATTGGATTAGGGTTATGTGATACCTGCAAATTAAAGTCACAATTCAGCACAATCGGCGTGTTATCTCTATTTGAGATTGTGTGTTCTTTGTTGAAGTTCATTTGAGGATCGATCTGACCAAAGAAAGGTCGATAGGACGTGCAGATCAGGTTGTGAGCAGCAAGTGTGAAGGAAGGTGCGAGCCTTTTTTTTATAATCGACCTATCGACCTTTCTTTGGTCAGATCGAGCCTTTTTTTAGGAGTTTAGCAATCTGGATCTGTGCTTCGGTATCTATATTTCAAGCATGAAGAAAATTTGCGGTTGTGAAGGCTGTGACTCTGGATTGCAAGCAGGTCGCAACCTTGTATTGCACAGGGCGTGAGTATCTTCTTGGAGGGAGGCCACAACGATCTTCCTCACAGAGTTTTGTCCTTCCGAGTTGCTGTGAAGGGTGTCAAAGGGTTAGGGTTATATAATAGTGTGTTAAGATTTCAGGATTGAAATTGTGTGAGGTTTTTTTACATCATCGTTTCAGATCATACTCTTTAAGAATCATACTCTATGATCCATCATCAGCTGCAATGGAGATAGAGAAATTTTATATAATAATTTGAAATTTTATACTCCATAGAGATATAATAGTTTGAACCATTATATATGATCAATATTTAAATTTTGTATATTCTAAAAAAATTATATAATATTTCTAATTTAAGTATACAATATAAAATATTTAAATTTTTTAACATTTATATTTGATTATGCATTTTAAATTGACACTTATTTGGTTGAAGATGTGATTCATAATCTCACTATATATATATATATATATATATATATATATATATATATATATATATATATAAAATTAAGATGATTAAAAATCTTGAGTTCTTTTCTATCATACAAAAGAACAAATGTAATGGAATTATTTTTACAACCTTTTACCATTTGTAAATTGGAATCATTTTTTTATGAACAAAATGTCAATCTTTTCATTGACAACTGCTACTATGGACAAATAATAACCAAGATAATACAAGAATTTGCATGGGTACATACTTATGAAACACATAAGGGAGGGATTGGTTACAACACAATCTCAATATAAGAATGGATATCTTAACTCAACACCATATTTCTCTCAAAACTACACTAAAAGTTGTTCACTTTTAAAACCCTAAAAATAATTCAAGATTTGAGCCCAAGGAAGGTCAACTTGGAATTACTAGTTGTACTTATGATCGAATAAAAAATAACTTGAGCCAATGCATGAGAGAGAGAAAGTCTTTCCTCCTTCTTTGGGCTTTATAAAATAAGAGGGTATTTCCTAAGGTTTGATTAAGGTTAGGGCTAAGTAAGGGTTAGGGTTCAATTAGGCTTACAATTCTAGGATAACAATTGGGGTTAGGGTCAAGGTTAGTGTTCAATTAGTGTTAGGGTTAAATTAAAATTATAGTTAACGTTAGGTTAGGGTTAGGGTTCACTTATGATTAGGGTTTAATTAGGGTTAGGGTTCAATTAGCATTAAGATTGGGGTTCTAAGATAAATCTTCGAGTCAAGGTTAGGGTTAGGATTCAATTAGGATTAGGTTTGAATTATGGTTAGGGTTGGGGTTATGATTATGGTGAGGGTTCAAATAGGGTTGGCGTTGGGGTTATGGTTCAATTAGGATTACAAATCAATTAGGGTTCCAATTAAGGTTAGGTTAGGGTTCACTAGGGTTACAATTAGAATTAGGGCTAGTGTTAAAATTAGGATTACTAATATGGTTATATTCATGGTTAGGATTAGAATTACAATTATAATTAGGGTTAGGATAAGGGTTCAATTAGGATTAAGGTTAGGCGTAGGGTTCAATTAAGGTTATGAATTCAATAAAGGTTCACTTAGGGTTAAGGTTGGGGTTGGGGTCAGGGTTCAATTAGGGTTACAATTCAACTAGAGTTTAGAGTTAGTGTTATGGTACAATTAGGAATAGGCTTCAATCAAGGTTCAATTAGGGTTAAGATTTAATTATGGTTATGGTTCAATTAGAGTTAGAGTTAGGGTCAAAATTTAATTAGGGTTATAGTTAGGTTTAGGATTAAGGTTTAACTCAGATTAGAGTTCAATCAGAGTTAGAGTTAGAGATGGGATTCATTTAGGGTTAGGTTTAGGGTTCAATTAGAGTTATAGGATAAATATTTAGGTTAGGTTTAGGGTTAGGGTTTTAGGATAAAACTTCCAGTTATAGTTAGGGTTCAATCAAGGTTAGGTTTAGTGTTAAGGTTAGGTTAGGGTTAGGGTTTAATCAAAGTTGGTGTTAGGTTAAAGTAGGGTTAGGGTTACAATTCATTTAGGATCAGGATTCAATTAAGGTTAGGATTAATAATTGGGGTTATAGTTAGGATTATGTTGTGGATTAGCAATACAATTTTAGAATAAAGCTTGGGGTTAGGGTTAGGATTAGGATTTTGGTTTCAATTAGGGTTACAATTAGGTTAAGGTTAGGATTTTGGGTAAGTGTACAAAGATGGGGAACCAAAAAGTGGTCACTCCACTTTTTGGTCCTGAAATAGAGAAAATGTGAGTGTGTTATAACAAAATGCACTCACTTATGGGTTGGTAGTGATTGAGCTTAGGCTTGATCATTACCAAATCAAAATGCGCTCGCATTTTTTCTTCCATTGAAAAAAAATATATCTTTTTTCTTTCTCTTTTTTCTCTTTCTTCTCCTCTTTCAGTGAAACTATATACATGAAATTAACTATTTTAACATTTACATATGGATATTTACTTTCTTATACTTTAAGTTATATTTCATATATATAGTTTCAAGATGGTTGAGAGTGGTTTTGAATCTCTAGGATTTATAATGCAAATTCTAGTTTTTGGAAGATCTTATAATTTTGACTTAGTCAAATTTCAGTTATCAGCATGTCAAATTTCAATAACCAACAAGTTGTATCATCTTTATCTCTCTCTATCTCACTCATTGTTTATCCCTTGTGCTCTAGACCCCCCTCTCTCTCTACTTCTCCCTCCCTCCTCCGCCCTCTCTATCTCTCCTTCCTTAGATATACTTCTATCTATCTATCTCTCCATCTCTACCTCTCCCTCCCTCCTTCCCTCTCTACTCTCTCTCTCCACAATCTTTCTCTCTCACTCTCTCCTTCCCTCTCTACTCTTTATCTCACCATTCTCTCTCTACTTCTCCCTCTCTATCTCTCCTTCCATATGTACTTCTCTTTATATCTCTCTCCATCTCTATCTCTCCCTCCCTCTTTCCCTCTCCCTATCCCTCTCTCAATCT
>VDFB02152958.1:0-29291 GCA_007258455.2 Sequoia sempervirens | reverse complement strand
GAGATAGAGAGGAGAGAAGAGGAGGGAAGGAGAGAGAGAGATGGATTTTCTATTAATTCATTGCTAGGATCAAGTGAGCTACACTCTTTCCTTATCTCAAATGTAGGTTCATGAAGTATCCATATGCAGAAGATGGCATGTTTTTATTCTTCATGTACAATTAAAGCTTGGAATGAGTGTGAGTTAAAGGAGTGGGTTAGCAAATGATCTAGTTAAGTTATCTTAGCCCGCATCACACATATCAGCCTCTGATGACATTGGAATTGACATAAATGGAATCATCAGTTGACTTTGACCACATATCAGATATAGTTCAACCAGGTAATATATCTACTTGCATAGTTTTTGAAATTCCTATTGTATCTTACTTTGTAGTTTATTTGTAATGTTAACTAAATTCATCTAATTTGCTACACATATCAATGTAGGGCATGTTTATGTAGTTATTGCAGATAAAGACAATGAAGAGGGAATGGATTATTACTTGTGCCGTTATGTTGAGGCCAAAAATAAATTGGAGGCCCTAGTTATAGATATGTAGAAAACATAGAATACCCTACAGGCTCAATGGTTGTTACTGGAACATGGATTAGAAGGTACCCACATAAGAGTGTTAATGTTTGGTTGTTTTAGGACTTTGATACACATCGAAAGATTCTTCATTACTCAAACCTTGTCGTGGCATCCAATGTTCATTTGATGAAATATGGGGGTAGACCTTTGAACAAGACCTTATGGAAGGTTAGTGAGTCTGACAATGAGGCAATACCTGAAACAATAAAGAGTACAGTAGACCCAGATGGTTCGTTGGATTAATTTGTAAGTATGCACGTTGGTTCTTATTAATTTGTAAGTATGCACATTAATTTGTATTAAAATTTAGAGTATGCACATCAATATTAGTTGATATTTAGACCTTTTTTTTCTATATTTCAAGTTTACATATGTTTTGGTTCAAAGATTATATATGAATGTTGGGTAGATTATATTTTCTGGTTCAATGTGTAGCATATACAAGGTAGTGAGCATTGACAAGCTCACTACATTGTCAATGTGGTAGCATAGACAAGGTAGTGAGTTGTTTGAAAAAATGCCTCAAAGAAATGGGGTCTCTTGGTGAGAGACCCCATTTCTTTGAGGCATTTTTTCAAACAGCTCACTACCTTTTCTATGCTATTGCATTGACAATTTGAAAAACTCACTAAGTTGTCAATATGGATGCATTGACAAGGTAGTGATCATTATAAGAAAAAATGCCTCAAAGAAATAGGATCTCATGGTGATGTACATCACCAAGAGACCCCATTTCTTCAAGGATTTTTTTCAAAAATTTTACTACCTTGCATTCAATATTTCAAACAATATTCCTTCTAACCCCGCTTAAAGATAGGCGAATTTGCTACTAATTCATAGGTTGTGAGTTCATTATTTGATTCAATAGAAGTTGGTCCACTTGACTAAGTAGCCAATTTTCAATAATTTTTTTTTTAATCATCACCTCATTCTATCATTCATGTCCTATTGATTTTTGCATACCTTTGTGAGAATGAATATTTTTACTCAATGATTAACCACTAGCAACACATCCTTTACAAAATTAGTTTGATTGATCTCTTAAAAAATGTATGTTTGTGCACTTTCCTCTTACATTTTATACCATTTTAATTAACCTCCTAAATTTAGTAATGTGTAAATTCATTGTTTTACATTAAAAATGTAAACTCTAACTTTGACTATATTGTTCTCATATTGTCCTTTTATTAGTTTTCCTACAAGGTAGCAATGACAAGGTGGTGAGCTCTTTGAGGCATTTTTTCTTACAATGCTCACTACCTTGTCAATGCATCCACATTGACCATGAGGACATATCTCATTGAGGCATTTTTTCAAATAGTTCATGTGCCTTGTCTATCCATCCACATTTCACATGTGTCTACTAAGGCAGCTGCAACCATGACACTCATGAAAATCCCCCCTTTTATGTTTTGATAGATTCCATAGCCCATTCCAAGGTCCCATTGCTGCTATGGCTAAAACCCTAAAATAGGTGGTTTCCAAAAAACTATGGATGGATGGAAAAAATCTATCAAAGCATAATAGTAAGAAAAATCATAGACAAGGTATTGAGCTATTTGAAAAAATGCCTCAAAGAAATGTGGTCTCATGATGATGCCCATCACCATGAGACCACATTTCTATGAGGCATTTTTTCAAATAGCTCATTGCCTTGTCTATGCTACCACATTTTCCATACATTTTCCAATTTGGGCATATCCTGCAATCATTCCAATATTTATGGGCAGATTGAAAAATGAATAAATAAAGTCAAATATTCTTGAACTTAAGACTTCCATGGATAAAATACAAATAGAAATAGATGATAAGGTAGAAGCAATATGATAACAATAGTTGCAGATGCAAAGACAATAGTTGGAAGTGTTGAAATTGAAGCAAAACAACTGAAGACTAACATTAACCACTTAGAAAAGGAAGTAAGAGACAAGAAGAAGATTTTATCATCAACAAAAAGGAGGTTAGTACTCTCTAAAAAACTTGAAAAAGAAGCAGACCAAATTGAATGAGATACATAATGTATTCAATGAAGGTATTCTTCTTGCTCTTGAGAAGTTGAGGAAGGTGTGTGTGTAGATTCTTCTTTGTTCATCACATGACTAAACTGACTATTCCAACATGTTTGTATGGGTGCACTAGTAGAATTTGGAAAATAGATGACTATGTGACTAAAAGTTTTAGTCACAACAACTAAAAATGACTAAATTTTACTAATTCTTTGCAACTTAGCTATAAATGAGTAAATAAATGACTAATTTAGTCGTGACTAAAAAATTATTTAGTCACACAAATAAAAATGACTAAATAGTTAGCCATTTATTTAGTCACAATCCATTTGAATAGATCATTTAAGGAATCAAAAATCAATAGCGCTATTCCTAATTTTTATTTTAATAAACATACTCTAAATTTTTTGTCGAAACCTTATTTTCAGGCATAGCCCGCCAAAATGGAGAATTTAAATGACATAATTTTTATTTTAATAAACATACTCTAAAAATTTCGTCGAAACCTTATTTGTAGGTGTAGCCCACCAAAATGGAGAAGTGAAATGACATGCTTATGTTCTCCCTATAAATAGTTGAAACTGGTTGGGTTCAAGCTTTTTAGTAAAGAATGATAGAGAATGGTAAGGAGATGTGCGTGACAAGAGGCATAGGATTAATTGTTGCTTATCTCATTCTTGCTTTGCTCAAGGGTAAAAGCAAGAAGTTGGGTACACGAAGAGGAGAAATTTCAAGAAAAAAAATACAGTTTTGCAGGAAATGCATACGCGTTTTCAAAAAATGCGTACGTGTTATGGATTGGGTACCCGAGCCTAGATCTGAACGCGTACGCGTTCAAATTCGGGTACGCGAACCGAAAACGCATACGCATTTCTCGAAAGTATTTTTTTTTTTATAAGCGACTGTATTTCATTTTTCACCATTCTAATCCACGTCAAAGAGGAACAAAGGAGATCACGTACGCGTTTGAAAGGCCTCCATTGAAGGGTATGTGCAGGATCATGATGGGCCAAAAAGTGACAATATGATGGGTATGTGGCTGACGACTATTTTTTTACCCAAAATTGATGAAACGAAAAGGGTTTTTAAAGGAGATTCTCAACTTTCCACTGATATAAATTATGCTTTACTTTTAATTTAATAAGTAATTATTATTCATTTTCTATTCAAATTATGACTAAATTCCTGATTGATAGGCTGATTGAAAAACATCTATAGATTTCAAATAGTATCACATTTTTTGAATCCAAAACATGCGTCACATTCTATGCTTGGCATACTATAGGATTAAAAAAAGAAAAATTGAATTTCATGAAGTTTTGACCAAGTTAAGGTGGTCAGACATACGAGTTTTTATATTTTTTAAAAAGTTGTAATAAAAAAATCATAATTAATTATTTACTTGAAAAAAAATTACAAAAAAATATGCATCACATCAGGGCATGAGTCCTCTACTTACATCTAGAAAATTATAAAAAAAATTATCATTTTATTGTGGTTAGGGTGGTCAGACAGACACCTACTTCTTATTTTTTCCCTGAAATTTAAGTACCACCGCATTGAAATTTCAAATTTTCACCAAATAGTTTTTTTGTTTTTTAAACAAACCTAGTAGATTAGAAACTACATTCAATTTGCTACAGATTCTATTCTTACATATTTTTGAAATAATATAGATAACGTATTCAATTTTACGCCGTTGCCTAACTCTGATTTTTAATTTTTTGCCACTTAAGGGCCTATTTTTTCCATGATGATCCTGCACATACCCTGAACAAAAATTTGACTGCCACCTCCTCCCATCGACACAACCGACCTCATCGACCTCCAGGTTGGTTGAATTCTTCATTTTTTTTTGCTTTATATTTTTTTTTTGTTTTGTAATTAGTATTCAGTTTTTGTTTGTTTAGTGTGTTTTAGTTCAATGTTTTATAGTTTTTAATTGCATTTAAAAAACCAAAAATGTCAACGAAACAAAGAAATTTAAATTGTAAATTGAAAACCATAAAAACTAAACCTAAATTGGACAAATTTAACTTAGAAATTTCAAAATCCTAGAAACCCTAGGTTACACAATTTACATAGGTCCCTAAAAACTAATTTACACAGGTTAATCCTTGGACCTAAACCCTAAAACATAAACCTAAAACCCTATTTACCCTAATTTACGTAAACTTAAAATAGGCTATTTACCGTAATACATAAACCTAAAACCCTAAATTAGGGCTCCTCAAGGAGGTTTAGATTACATTTTATATTTGACATAATCTTCTTTGTATGATTTTTACTCTCACTCATGGTTCTTAGTTTATTTAGGGTGGAAGTGATGAAAAGTTCAATATTAGGGGCATGTGATATAATAGAAGAGGTAAAATAAGGATGTGTAGTAAGATTTGATGACATAACATGTAGGGAGGGATCACAAATTATAGTCCATAGGTTAGGTACACTTTGGTATGTCGTTGGTGATCCACACAACTACCAATGAAATTCATAATTGACTAATAAAGGAGGTACAAACAATCGATGCATAGATCTATATATTAACCAACAAATTGATTTAATTATAATATGTTCACATTTAATATAAATTTGATAGCTAATTTTATCTCAGAAAACTTCATGATTGTATAATTTAACTTGAGAAAGTGTACCAGTGAAGTAAAATAATGTGCCTCATGTGAAACTATGTGCTTGATTTAATAAGTTCATATATCATGATGCTAGTTGATATGAGCATGTAATCACTGTATATCAATGTTGTTAGCTTATATAGTGTATGATGTATTCTCTTAAAAAAACATAGAAATGCACATCATACTTGTTAATCTAGACTATGTGCAATATGGATAGAGCTAGACACATAAATGTTATTAAATCAAATAAATATTAAAATGTGAAGCATGAATGATTTCTACCCATTTCTCTTATTTGGATGAGATCCTTTGTGAATTATGTAAGGATGCATTATGATATATTTAAGCCTTAATTTGTAGGATGTTATTCATAAGATCTATAGGTTGTGTGTAATCTAATTCCTATTTTAACTCTCATGTGTAGTGGCATTGTTCTAGATTAGGAAAACTAAATGTTGTACTTTCTCTAAACTAGTGTATCAAAGCTAACTTGTAGCATGAACATTTCAATTTGGAAAATTCAAATTACTTTTTGAGAAACTTGATAGTTGATTCATAAATGCAAGTCAATTCTATAACCAAAGGTTTATTTTCTAAGATTATTTATTTATTGAATTGATCAATTGATTCCTCACTTAGTGGCAGTTAGGTTCATTTTTTGAAAACCCATGCATGTCTAGAATTTATATAAATATTCAAAGGAAGAGTCTATGCCATAGAAAAGTTTCAAAAAATATATGATTAGAAAAAAAATTGGGTCTAAATCACTTTAGATCTCCTCTTCCTTTTTAAATCATCCAAGAGTGATTAGAGGTCCAAATAGGTTCAAAATCCATCATAACTCAACAACTTACTTATAATTGAAATCTAAAATTCCTAATTGTTGATATATTGAAGCTATTCCTAGAATGTCACATATTTTATTCAAAGCACTAAGTTTAGGTGGTAGGGTTTCTCATTTACTTGTAAAAAATTATTCATGTGTCTTCTATATGTTTTCATGTCATCAAATCTCTAAATCTAAACCCTAAACCCTAATTTAGCATTCATTTTGTTGTAGGACCTTAAAATGAAATTTGGTTGCCTTAGGCAACTCCACCAAATTTTATTCCCTTAAGCCATGGAACATTTTTTCCTAGTCCACCTTACTAGACATAGATCCCCTTAAGCCATCCTATCACCCTAAATCGTAAATCGATGTCTTAAGGGGTCCTAATATGACATTTCTTAAGGGGATCAAAGAAGTTCTGAAAATTTGGTGAATAGAGCTCAAGCTCATCTTTGTTTATTTTGTACATTGCAATTAGGTCACTAGCATATATCTATGTGTCCCTTTGAATGTATTCTATTAATTTTTCATTCTATGTGTCCCTTTGAATGTATTCTATTAATTTCTTCTTAACTACTTTGTCCCACTATAGAGATCTTGTGTCTCTTATCATGAAATTTGAAAATTTAGATAAATCAATTTATGTCCTCGGATTTAATTAAATTTTGTCATACTTGATTAATACATCTATTCATTTTTTTGTAGGACCTTAAAATGAAATTTGGTTGCCTTAGGCAACTCCACCAAATTCTATTCCCTTAAGCCATGGACCATTTTGTCCTAGGACCTTACTACACATAGATCCACTTAAGCCATCCTATACCCTAAATCGTAAATCGATGTCTTAAGGGGGAATTTGACATTTCTTAAGGGGATCAATTTGGTGAATAGAGCTTGGTCACTCATCTTTTTTTATATTTTGTACATTGCAATTAGGTCACTAGCATATATCTATGTGTCCCTTTCAATGTCTTCTATTAATTTTTCATTCTTATCTTTAGTATTCTTTGAAAACAATGAATGAGATTATAAATTTTAATGTTAGTGTTAAACTTATAATTTCTTCTTAACTACTTTGTCCCACTATAGAGATCTTGTGTCTCTTATCATGAAATTTGAAAATTTATATAAATCAATTTATGTCCTCAGATTTAATTAAATTTTGTCATACTTGATTAATACATCTATTCATTTTGTTGTAGGACCTTAAAATGAAATTTGGTTGCCTTAGGAAACTTCACCAAATTTTATTCCCTTAAGCCATGGACCATTTTGTCCTAGGACCTTACTACACATAGATCCCCTTAAGCCATCCTATACCCTAAATCGTAAATCGATGTCTTAAGGGGGAATTTGACATTTCTTAAGGGGATCAATTTGGTGAATAGAGCTTGGTCACTCATCTTTTTTTATATTTTGTACATTGCAATTAGGTCACTAGCATATATCTATGTGTCCCTTTCAATGTCTTCTATTAAATTTTTCATTCTTATCTTTAGTATTATTTGAAAATAATGAATGAGATTAAATAAATTTTAATAAAACCCCATAATTTCATTTATACCCTTCATATTAACAACCCCACACTGGACTCAATTTAATGTGTGTACATGCTATGAATTTTTAATGTTATGGATTTTATAATGTTATAAATCGAATGATCTTCAAATGAAATATATTTTGAATTTGTGCATGTTCAATCTGATTTTTAAATAACTTTCAAATTGTGTGCATTATTTAATTAGTTTGTTGATATATATATTTTAATTGTTTAACATGCAGTTGCCATATCATTGCTCACATGGATCTGATGTTTAATTTAGAGGATTTTATGCCCAATCAAGAAATTCCTATAGATCCCATACATCCCAATCCACCACATGAACAAAACCCTAGCACACCTCCACATTCTCCACCGCCTAACCCCCCACCCCCTCCTGTATTTGATGAAGATCAATTAAGAGAGAATATCCGAGCAAACCTTATTGTCATTCAAGGAAATATAGATCTCATAAAAAATGAGCCTAGAGTCCCTCCCCATCTCACACAGTTTTCATCTACGATGCAAACTATTGTCGATTTTGTTCGATCTATTGATGCGGACCTAATTAGGTTCCATCAATGGAGAGAAGAGAGGAGACAATTCTATGCTGATGGATTGTCATATAAAGAAATCAATGACCTAAAAAATTACCAAACAAGCCATGTGCCAATATTTTATTAACCCCCAAACAAACCAACCCATTCCACCCACGAAAAAATGAATTTCAATTTTATGGTGTAGGCACCCGTAGATAGCTGTGCATTTTTGGGATAGATGGTGGATGGTGTTTGATAGTCCACCACATGGCAACAGTGAGGTGCCCTTATAATTTTTGAGAAAGTTATGGGCTGAGTTTGAGTTGGGTAAAAAACCCAACTATTTTGATATGAGGTCATTTTAGGGAGTTGGGCGTGGCATGCCCTAACATAGACTAGGAGCACGTGTCAATCCTCAGCTCGATGTGCTCCAATTGCTCCTATTGTTCCTCTTCCTTCTCCTAGTGTTCCCGCTACATTTCAGCAGTAGACCATGTTATTGACATTAGGATAATTGAGTTCACTTTTAGGACATCTCACTCAGCAAACTACACACGCGGCCACTGAAGTGGCCAATAAAGAGCATGGAGGCTCGGGCTATAGGGATACTCAGACATCCACTTTAGGCAATGCACATGCATCTGGGACGGGGTCATACCTGAATTTACTATATTCTGAGGATTGTCCTACACAGGTATGTTCATCTTTTGAACTTAAATTTAATTCAAGTTTGAAATATGAAAAATTCATGTAAATAATATCAAATTATATATATAACATAATATTAATTCAATAAGTGTTTGGTGTAGAAGCATGATCACGTGATTCCTGAAACTCAATATGATCATCATGTGCATATGTCGAGTGTTGTAGATCTGGGCTCACCTTTTGGACAGGTACTTGAACCAATATATATTAAATAATTTGTGTGGATATATATCTAATTTAATTTGAATTTGTACACATGTGTGAATTGATATATTATATCTAGATGCAGGGAGGTCATACAATACCTAGTATTGACCAACCATAAGTTACAATGGTGAGTGCTCCCGAGACATCATCAGCTCAGGTGCGTGCTTTCAAAATTTTGTTAAGTTTAAATTAAATAGACATCATAGATCTAATTTAATTTTTTCATTTACATACACATGTGTCAATGATCTATGCGAATTGTTGTACATCTATATGTAGGAATTTCATGAGATACCCATGGCGGGCTGCACACCTGAGACATCATTGGAATTTATGCATGGGAAATCTCAAGTGCGTGATCATGAGGTCATATCATTCGAGGTTGTAAACTTTACTTTAAATCTCCTATACAATTTTTACAGACCTTTTAAATATATATATATATTTGAGGTTTTCACATATTGTTTGCTTTATATGAATATGTAGGATATAGTAGATCAAGCATTTGCATCTTCTCAAGTGACAGTTATGCTACCCATTGAAGAAAATGTGCCAGTTACAGATTCACATGATCATATGGTAATTTATGCATACTAGAAATCATTTTTACTATATTTACTAGATATTTAATTAAATTTATTTTTATCTAAAAGTTTATATTTTCAAGTTTAAATATGTTTAATTATATCAAAATTTCTAAATAAATTTTAATCTAATTTCATGTTTCTTGTACTCTTTTACAACATGATACGGGTACATCTAGTCAACATGGAACAAAGATGAGACTTGATTTGACTGATCAACCTGAAAGTTAGATGGTTTTATATATTTTATGGACTATAGATCTCTAGTTTTATTTAAATATATGTGTTGGACTTGACATATATAAATTTTATGGACTATCTATCTCTAGTTTTACTTTGAACATGTTATTATCATATTTGTGTTTATTTATATCAATTGACTTTAATATGATGATTATATATGCAGTCAATTATGATATCTTGTTATGTTCATTTTCATGATTATATGCACTCATACATTGGACTATTTATATTTTATCTAATTTTCAAGTATTACATACACTATATAAATTCTTATCTAGAATCAAATTTAATATATATATAATTTATCACATGGTTAGGTGACAAATTAAAACATTCCTTAAATAGTTTATATCATATTCATAATAAATTAAGGGCAGGTAATTTTAATTATTTTCCAATTAGATAGCAAATATTTGAATCAATAAACAAAAAAACTATCTCCTTGTATGTATAAAATGTATAATCTATACAATTGAATAATTATATAAAATGTGGTAAATAGAAGACATGAAATGTATAATCTATAAAATTGGAACAAGATATTTAAAAAGTGACATTGAACAAACATATATAATGTATATCAAGATGTTTATTACAACTATATAATATGATGAAACATATATGTGCATGTAGATACAATTAAAACTTATCAACTTTTAGGTGAAGACCAAAATTTGATATTTACATAGTCTCTTGATAAAATAATTTTTCAGCTCAACAATCACTTCGTAGACCGACTTGATGAGAACCTGCAAAAATAATTAATGTAAGTAACTACAATTTTTATGAGTCATTTAAGAAATAAATTCATGTGAGAAAAGAATAGTATATAGTAAATTCCATACAAATTCAAAAGATGTTTGCCATAGGATGGATTAAGAGGACCTAAGAGGATATATAGCTTAAGGGGGGTCTTAAGAGAATTCCTTAAGGGGAGTTAAGAGGATGGTTTAAGAGGATGCATCTCATGAACCCTAGGATATGGCTTAACAGGTCCTAAGAGGATGGCTTAAGGGGATGTAAGAGGGTGGATTAAGGGGAGTTGATAGAATGGATTAAAGGGATGTAAGATAGTGGATTAAGGGGATGCATGTCATGAACCTTACGATATGGATTAACAGGCCCTAAGAGGATGGATTAAGGGGAATTATGAGAGTGACTTAAGGAATGCAAGATTATGGATTAGGGGATGTAAGAGGATATGACTTAAGGGTCCTTTAAGAGGATGGCTTAAAGAGATGCAAGAGGGTGGATTAAGTGGAGTTGATAGAATGACTTGAAGGGATGCAAGAGGGTGGATTAAGGGGAGTTGAGATAATGAATTTATACTATCAATTAAATGTATCTAGAACTATATATAGTTACCTATCTCTAGATTTGAATTCCATTGTAATATATGTGCATCTCCTCTCTTTTTGTAAAGCATCTAATTTTGGGAGACCTGAAACAAAAAATGATATAAAACTTTAATTAGGAAATGACTAAATACAAATATATATATCAATTAACTATATAAACAACTAGATATACTTACCAATATTTATTTACTCTGTTGTACCATTTGCATCCTCTCTTTTTAATGCATCTATGATTGTCTCATGATCATCCATTGAAAGTGTCCATAAAACTTTATTAGCAGGCCTCCCTTGATATCTAACTATTTTTATATTGGTTGCCAAAATCAAATGTGAATAATGTATAATCTTCTTGTGTCTTTCATAATCTTCAAATGTAGGAAAGCCATTCTTTCTCATCAAATATTTTCGAAGCAGGTGCCAACAACAACCACTGAACTAGTTGGATACCTAAAGTTGTCATCATCCACTCTAGGATGTCCAACTTATGTTTTCTCTCAACACATCTAGCAACCGTAATCTCTATTCTCCTCTTCATTCCCTCTCTCAGGTGCAACAATAGCATACACATGTCCTACAAAAATAAATACAAAATTCAATAAAGAGGACTTATATTTAATCTTTACATATAAGACGATCCATTGATTGATCTGACGGATTTATCGATGATCTGGCGTTCTCGGATCTGATCAATTTTGGCAGGATCCTCCATATTGTCCATGTGTTTGCATTCAAACTCTTAAAATGAATGCCATTTTCTGCATCTACATTGTTTCTACAATCTTGTTTAGAAAAAATAATATTTTTCACCCAACTAAAAGAAATAACATTGAGCTTCCTACTTGTTCTGTAGATAATCTGCATTAAAATAACACCTACAATTCTCGTAATGGAATATCTAAATTTCAGAGTATCTCAAATTTTAGTTGCTCTCTAGCAAGAGCTCTTTTCACACATGCACCTACTCCATCATGTTCTCCCTTACCATGACCAACTTCAAAATAACTCCATATGTGTTGGATATTATTTTCCTTATGAACTCTACATAACCAATAAAACATTCTAGCATTTTTGAATTGACCCGTGCAATTATCTGACCATATGAGATGTTTTAGCATTTGAATTCCTCTCTCTTTTAAATTTTTATAAAATATATCAAAACAATATTGTACAAACTCAGATGAATGTAATCGATTATCACTTACATAAAAATGGTACTCTCTCAAAATTATTCTATTATCTTTTGTACTATCTTCTGCATGTCTATAAACAATGTGATAAAATATAGCTACTTGCATTGAATTATAGTACTGTGATTGAATTTCTTCTTGTGGAGCAAGAGTATAATTTTCAGCAAAATCAACAACTGACAATATAATTCCAATTGGGAATGTGTTTTTACATAAACGAAATTGATTATCAAGCCAATGAGCATTATGAGAGTGTTGAACATATTTAGGTACAAACTTATCTTTAAATTCATTAATAAAAGCATGCACACTAACTTTTTCCACAATTAGCTCAACACGTTTTCTAGTTTTTCCATCTTTTAAAGAATACTCAACATTTTTTATTTTTTTTACATCCACTAATTGTTGTCCAAATTCATCTAAACTACTTTCATGCATACACTCTCCTAATAATGAAAAGTTACCACATCTATCGCATTCTCCAGAAATGCATGCTTTTAAAAAAAATGAGTTTCCATTTAAAGAGGGATCACAAAACAAACTTGCTATAAAATCTTTGATTCTTTCAGGTGGCATATTAATGCCACAAATGTCCTGCATAATTTGGTTAGCATGCAAAGTGCATCGTATATATTGAAATATATCATAATAATAACGAAATTGTACATGATTCTTACAACAACAAGAGATTCGTTGCTTATTAATTCTAACATACCAAGGTTTACACTTTTTGAATGATCTTTGACTTATGTTAATATTCAATGGTAAGATTGAAGCATTTAAATTTTTTTTATATAATTCAGTTTGAGTCATATCTAAGAGATGCTTTGGATGAGGTTCATGAATTTTGGAACCCACCCTTAATTTTAAGACATCTCTAATGTTAGGTGATACTCTTGTATTATCATGCCAAAATTTATCGATTAAAGATTTAATTTCATTAGTTAATTTCATGTTTGATCTTGGGAGTCTACCACTAAAACTCCAACATTGATTAATAGGATCCTTTTCAATACTTTCTCTTCTTTTAGCGGCTCTTATCAAAGTTCTAGGATTTACTTTTACACATTTACTAATCTTACTTAACATTCTTTTATTTGAAGTTGTTTTATCAACTAGAGCAGTTGTTATTGCACGACGAGCCGCATTCTTATATTTTGATCAACTTTTCTTACCAATAACATTAATAGCATTAGCAACACTAAATATGACTTGTTCTACTGAATCATCTTTCTTTTTTGATTTTACAAAAACACCTAATTTTTTCATCACTTTTCTCATTTTCAACATTCTCATCAATTGCACCATGAGTTGACATTGGAATCCTAATTTATTTCTATAAAAAAAAATTTTATATATTTTATTTCCATAATTTCTAATTTGTCTCAAAGAAACTTTACCATGAAGGTTATCTAGCACATCTGTTTCAATTGTTAAAAACATTTTCACCTTCATCCATAGAAGGAGTTTCATTTTCATTCACACAAGGGGTTTCATTTTCATTTTCAAAATGTATGGATTTCATTTCATTTTCATCAATATGAGGGATTTCATTCTCATTTTCATCAATATTAGGGATTTCATTCTCATTTACCTCATACGATATAATTTCATCATTTTTTTGTTTCTGCATTGTTTCAACTCTTAATATTATTGATCTCATCAATGGTGTATCCAACTTCATCTAAAAAACAATATCAATATTATCAAAACTTGGGTTTGAAACACATACCTGATAGATTGTTTGAATAGGTGCATTTTCCATATCATTGGGAGGTGGATTTGAAGACATACCTTGTTTGCATATCATTCAAAGTTGAGGTTGAAGGAATATTGGGTTTGTCTCCTCGTAATTGCATTTTCTTCCATATTCACCATCTCCACATTTGCATCATTTACATTCATTTCATCATTCATGGCTTCTCTTGAACATTCTTGGAACTAGATGCTTCCAAATCTTTCATTCTCACCTTAATCCTCCCTTTTTGCCTCCTTATCTTTATTTGCTTGAATTTCTTCGGGTGTCATTAACTTTCTACATCTTTTTTTGTCTTTTCTTATCACCCATGGTTACCAAACCCTTTTTGATAACAAAAAAAAAATTCAAAAACCTATTTTCAAATTGCCACCTCCTTCAAATATTCAAATTAAACTATGTATTATGAATATCATTTTTTCTATAAACTCTAAAGTACAAAAACATCATGAGTACATCCAAAAATTCTCCTTTTCAAAATCTTCTTCTAAAATGTTCTTCTACTTGATTCCACTTCAGAAAATTCAACCTGCACTTTGTCTCTTCCAACAATTTGAATAGAATATTCCCTACACAAGACAAATTTGCAATAAAAAATAAAGAAAATGACACTTTCGGACCGTACTGTAGAAAAAGAATGTTGTAGGAAAATTGTGTTTTACTAGTATTTTTTAAATTAGGGAAAAATGGCTATATTAGAAACGCGTATGCGTTATGTTCTAGGAACGCATACACGTTTCATAATGTGTACGCGTTACCTTTACCCAGTGGGTAAATAGATAACACGTATGCGTTATGAAACGCGTATGCGTTTTATTTAAATAACGTGTATGCATTTTTGTAATGCGTACGCATTATTTAAAAGTTGAATTTCCACACCACATCCAGCCCTAGTTTTAGGCTTGGGAAAGGCTTGGCAATCCGAGCCTTAGCCTTTGACCTGCAACTAAAAAACTAAGGGAGATTGAAGAAGAATGTCCAACTTTGACAACATGGTTGATGAACTTCTTTTCTGAATCAATCTATAAAATTAAAATCCATTAGAGAACACGATGTCTACTTTAAAAATATATAATTTTTATTAATATTGGATTATGTTTGCTATTTTTTAATTAATTTCTAAGCAAACTAGTCCTTAAATTTGAAATATTAGACTTTTTTTGTTTTTTAATAACTTTTTTTGGTTAAGTTTTTTGTAAAAAAAATTATATGGGATCAAAATTCAGGCAATTCTCTACACAATGAAAAAAAAGTCAAAAAATGTTTAGTTTAGGTCCAATTATGTTATCCGAACATGTTGATTTTTAAAAACAACAATTAAGGTCAGTATAAATTTAATAAAAAAAAAAAATATTCAACCAAAAATTACAAAAAAATTTCCAGACCAAACTTCATGTTGTTAGCTCTCTTTTCCCAAAATTAATTAGCAAAATACTTTTATTTGGGTCAAAAAGTGTTGTCCGTACACGTGCTTGGTATTGTAAAAAAATAGGGACTTTTAAAAAGTGGTTTTTATAGATCCCTATCAAAATTTAATTTCTATAATCTGGGTATTTGAATAATTTACATATTTGGAAACTAGATTCAAAATGATAAATTTCATATCACTGACTTTTTTTAAGATTCATTGTGTAAGTGCCTTAAATTTTCAGTCCAAGTGTGACAAATTCTGAAAAACAGCAAAAACACTTCCACTTTTTGAGCTTTTTGTGTACCCTTCTTGCATCAGCCCTCAACAAGGGTTACATTGTCCATGCTACTATTTTTAATCTAGGTATTTAATTGACATATTTTTGCATAATTTAAGATTCCTTTTGATGCTTTTGAAGTATCAATGTATCCTATATATGGTTTAGAATGATTTATTTTAATTTAAAAAAATAAATAAATGATGTATTTGCCTGTGATTAGATAATGTCCTCTTTGGCACTGTATTCATTACTCCAAATACTAGGGTTTTGCATGTGACATCTTTAATAACTTCATGATAGTGGCTTTTAAATAGATCTCAGTCTTTGCTTTAATCTTTATCATGGTAACGCTTGAGTTCCATAATCTACCTTCAATCTCTTCTAAGAATGTTGTCTTAAGCTAGACTGCATAATATGCATATAAAGCAAGTCCTTCATACTTGCCATTGTTCCAAACCACCACTCATTGCCTTGCTTAAAATGATGCCTCCATAAGCACAATAGCATGTTTTAAAATCATGGTTGCCAGTGATTAACCATTAAGGACATTACTTTCATAAAGATACAATGAGATTTTTGTCTTCAAACTCAAGGCATTATGAAAAATAACATTGTGAATTGTTTGTTGCATAGGGTTTGATTTTCTTGCACATTTATTGCTTTGCTAACTACCTTTAAGATTGGATATTGTACCCTCAACTGCAATCTCAAACAACTCACTCACTATCACTTGAAGATTCCTTTCATGAGCATCCTTCTGTAAAATCAAACTATGCCCTATAGACTTCCTACTTACTACAGGGGACTCATTGTTTCATGGTATTGTGGGTCTTAAGATCCTTCAACCTTATTGTCACTACTTCACAATCCACAAGGTATTATTCACTATTCTCCCATCTTTGATGAGTTTCAAAACATTGCTCAAACATGCAATCCACTACCTCCATTATACTTTGGCTAAGAAGAAACATTGAACCTGTGATTACCACTGTTACTTCATTTGAATAGTCATTTTGTGATTGCATTTGTCTTCTCTAAAATTATCAATAGCATGTGAAAAACCCTTAAGGTTAGCAAGGGGTTAAGGAAACTCATTGTTAAAATCTCCACTTTACTATGCAGGGTTTGAGCTTTATTATCTTGTCACTGCTCAACCTCTTTTTGACTATCACACCTCAAGTGACTGTACATAGTAGAAATCTTCTTATGTTGAAACCCATCATGTAAAATTTCTTTAAGCTACATTTAGGAGGCTTCATGGATTTTTTGTGATTTATACAACTTTTCTTTATATAGTAAATGACATCAGATTCTTTTTGAAACTGAAATGATTTATTAATTATTTTTTTATGATGATTAATATTTTTATTTAGAAGGGGTTAATATGTGGCATTGTTATGTGTAGGAAGAATAGATTGTGATGCAACATTCAGGTATGGATGGTTCAGAAAAACTTGGATTGCTACCAGTGACATAACCAGGTTGGAGAGTGCCTTGAGCTTATTTGAAACATTTTCAGGTGTTTTCACTCAGAAGCAGAACCTGAGTATAGGAATATAAACGTCGATGGACTAAAACATTAGTTTCTACTTGATTACATCTTAGGAGTCAGTTGATTACTTTGGATTCCTAGTTGATCGCTTTGAATATCCAATAGAGAAAGTTCCTATTTTCTAAAGATAAAATATAAATCTGCTGGTCCAATTTGAGATCCAATTTGAGGTCATGAATATATGATAGAGAAATTTCCTACATTCTAAAGATAAAATCATAAATCTGTTGTTCCAATTTGAGATCCAATTTGAGGTTGTGAAGATTCGACAAAGAAATTTCCTGCATTCTAAAGATAAAATCATAAATCTACTTGGTCCAATTGTAAGGATTTTTATTTTTAATTATACTTTATGACATTTGGCTTGATACAAATTGTTGCTTAAGAATTATGGTATTTCTTTTATTCTAATGTTTTCAACCCTCATTTCAGGGAAGAGCTCTAAAGATGGTTCCTTTGGATGGAGACTACACTTTTCCGCTATAAGTTCTGTCTAGAAACACAAGAAGCTTAGATATTGTCATACTTAGAGCAAAAGTAGGAGTCATGCAATGACGAGATACTCATTCTTTGAGCTTTGGTTAAGAAGTTTAGATTTTTGGCTATGTGCAAACTTCCTTACAAAGCAATTACTACAATAGAGTTTGAGGTGAATTGCACCTACTATTTTATGTTGATATGGATATGTTCTAACTTGTAGTTAATTGTTGTAGTGTAATAGATAGGCTAAATAGTTGTTCATATACCATTGTTTTTAATTTAAAATTTCTATACCTTATTCTAGGAGAAAATCATAGGGGGAGTATATACATAAGACACCGTTGTTTCAAATTCAAAATTGTTGTTGGTTATTTCACAATTGTTTGCTTCACTTATTTGATCTAAGACAACCTGCTATATAGAAGATACTCTTAAAATCATAGTAAAATCCTTTATTTCAGGAAGATTGTTTAGAATCTTCCCATCATAACAATGAACAAAAGCATTAGTCATTAACTTGAACTTTGCAAGAGTTTCATAAAATTCTACTTTTCCACTCTCTTTTCCATTTTGAATTTTATTCCACATTTCATCCATGAAGAACTTCCTCACCCTGTAAATTTTGTTGTTAGCCATAACTTTATTAGGTGTCAAGGATAGCTTTGAGTTTTTACCCAAGCAACAATTGACAAAATTCGGCCTTATCTGATACAATGTGTTGAAAAGCTCTTTGAAGTTATTCTGAAAAAGAGTTCCTGAGAGTATAATGTGCAGTTTTGAATTAACCTTTTTGCACGAATTCCATATCTTTGAAAATATATGGAATTCATGCAAAAAGGTTAATTCAAAACTACACATTATACTCTCAAGAACTCTTTTCCAAAATAACTTCAAAGAAATTTTTGACACATTGTATCAAATAAAGCTGAATTTTGTCAATTGTTGCTTGGGTAAAAACTCGAAGCTATCCTCGACACCTAGTAAAGTTATGGCTAACAACAAGATCTACAGGATGAGGGAGTTCTTCATGGATGAAATTGGGAATAAAATTCAGAATGGAAAAGAGAGTGGAAAATTAGAATTTGATGAAACTCTTGCAAAGTTCAAATTAATGACTGATGCTTTTGTTCATTGTTATGATGGAAAGATTCTGAATAGTCTTCCTGGAATAAAAGATTTTATTGTGATTTTGGGAGCATATTCTATACAATAGGCTATCTTAAAGATCAAATAAATGAAGCAAAACATTGTGAAAGAGCCAACAATTTTGAATTTGAAACAATGGTATATGAACAACTATGGGTGGGTGCAAAAAGACAGGGGACCAAATTGTAGCCAAAATTTAAAAAATAATTTGATAGGATATAATGTGAGCATGTTATAACACGAGCCCGTTATAACGCACTTGTGTTATGGCTTGGTGTGACCAAGCCAAAGGCTCGATCACATTGTGCTTATAACACACTCACAATATAACATGAGCGTGTTATAGCTTATTAAAACAAAAAAATCAAACGAAATCATTTTATTTTCACTAGGTTTTTTGTTTTCCGTGGTCAAGAAACCATTCATTTGTGCGGTCACATTTTGGAAGGAGATATACATGCAATTTATTCATTGTTTTGTTGCAATTTCATTGCCAAGATGTTGCCATGTCGATGGGTAGGTCAAACAAGTAAGAATTATTTTCTTCTTTTTATGAATTTATTGTTAAATACGTAGTTTTAGGTTGTTTTTGATATTCATTTGTTTAATTTATAGGAGATGTTGATAAACCTAAAAACCCTCCTCAAAATCCTAAACAACCACAACAACAAGCACATGAACAAAATCCTCAACAACCACAACAACAAACTCTTCCACCAATTCGTCAAGATCCTCCTTGCACACAAAACAATTTAATGGGGGTAATTGAAAATAATAAAAAATAGATTGAGGAGTTAATCACGAGGTTGAATGGTCCTATAAGTTCAACTATGGAAAGAAGAACACTTGAAAGTTCACTTCAAGACATATTAAAACATGTAGATTCAATAAAAAAATAATTAAGTGGTTGGGTAGATAGGAGGCAGGTGTGGAGGAATTTTTATGTAGATAAATTATCATATAAAGAAGTAAAAGATAAAAAAATACAAAATATGATTTGTGCTCATTATCCACTGACCCACGCACAAATAAAAATATTGACCTTAATTCCAAGAGGTTTCCTATCCATTGGTTCCACCAGCAAGGGATTAGGAACAATTTTTGGGATAGGTGGTACATGGTTTTTGACTATCCACCATGCAACAATTGTGAAGTCCCCCAATACTTCTTAAGGAAACTCTATTGTGAGTTCATCCTCAACAAAATACCCAACTATTTTGATATGATGGACTTTCAGGGGAGAGGTGGAGGGTCAACACAGGATAGACATGGTGCATGGCAGGATCCTTAGTAGAAAGGGAGACGAGTTCTCGCTAGGCCGGCTCGTCATGAGCATGTCATTATCCCTTTTGTCGTGAAGGAGAGTAGTAAGGTGGACACTTTGTAGTCTATCAGCTCCTTGACCCAAAGTATCATCTAGCATGCTAGTATTGTAGTATAGCGCCATCCAAGGGAGTCTTTGAGGGGTAGGATTCCACCCCATTCTTGTCAGGTTTGTGGGTCATCTTGTACATATGAGCCCATAGACACTCAAGAGGATGATGCACAAGATATGTCTGCAGTCATGGGGATGGTGATGGGAACTAAAATTTTGAATGAGGCTTTCGATATTGATACTCAGGTAAATGTTAGCATGTTCATTGAATTTAACTTATTAAATTTCATTTTTGAAATGCAAGATTAACTAATTTAGTTTAATGATTGTAATAAAATTTTAGGGTCACAGTGTTGATACTGGATACACCGACCCTCCACCAGTTTATTACTCCACTACATCTACCACTAAGGTATGTAACTAGTAAGCAATTATAATTTTATTACATGTGAATAGCATTGCTATATGAATGATATTATAATATCTTATTTTGGATGTTGAATAGGCTAATATTTGAGGTTTCATGGGAACACCTCCCAATGCCAATGGAGTTGGAAAAACCTTAATATAATAAAGAGTTTAACTAATGAATTGTACTTAATAGATTTGTGTAGTTTATATTCATATCGTCGATTACATTGCATTGCACATCTTTCAAACTCAAAGCATTACTTCACATTGCATAACTAATAACTAGATGTTGATAGATGACAAAATTTCAATTACAATATAGTTGTTTAGAAAGTCAACATAAGCAGTGATGCAATTACTTCACATAGCATAAGTAATTACTAGGAGTAGGTGCCAATTTCATTTGCTTGTCATGGAATTCCATGAGACCACTTTTTATTGAGGCATTTTTTCAAATAGTTCATTGTCTTGTCTATGTTATGGATGCTTACAAAAAATATATGAAAGAATAATAGTAAGCAATAGCATATACAAGGCAAAGAGTTTTTTGAAAAAATGCCGCAAAGAAATGTGGTCTCATGGTGATGTCCATCACCATGAGACCCAATTTCTTTGAGGCATTTTTTCAAACAACTCACCATCTTTTCTATGCTACCACATTTTCTATACATTTCTACCAAAGCATTTTATCAAATAGTTCACTTCCTTGCTTCTATGGCTAAAAGCCTAAAGAAGGTGCCTTCCAACAAACTATGGATTCTTAGAAAAAAAATCTACCAAAGCATCATAGTAAGCAATAGCATAGTCAAGGAAGTGAGTAGTTTGAAATAATGCCTCGAAGAAATGTGGTCTCATGGTGATGGAATGCCATTCCATCACCATGAGGTCCCACATTTCTTTGAGGCATTTTTTCAAACAGATCACCACCTTTTCTATGCTACCACATTTTCCATACATGTCTACCAAAGCATTTTATCAAACATTCCACTTCCTTGTTGCTATGGCTAAAAGCCTAAAAAGGGTGCTTTCCAAAAAACTATGGATGCTTGGAAAAATATATCAAATCATAATAGTAAGAAATAACATAGACAAGGCAGTGAGTAGTTTGAAAAAATGCCTCAAAGAAATGTGGTCTCATGGTGATGGAATGCCATTCCATCAGCATGAGACCCAATTTCTTTGAGGCAATTTTTCAAACAACTCATCGTCTTTTCTATGCTACCACATTTTCCATACATGTCTACCAAAGCATTTTATCAAACATTTCACTTCCTTGTTGCTATGGCTAAAAGCCTAAAAAAGGTGCTTTCCAAAAAAATATAGATGCTTGGAAAAAAACTATCAAAGCATAATAGTAAGCAATATCACAGACAAGGAGGTGAGTAGTTTGAAAAAATTCCTCGAAGAAATGTGGTCTCATGGTGATGGAATGCCATTCCATCACCATGAGACCACATTTCTTCAAGGAATTTTCAAACAACTCACCACCTTTTCTATGCTACCAAATTTTCCATACATGTCTACTAAAAGAATTTTATCAAATAGTTCACTTCCTTGCTGCTATGGCTAAAAGCCTAAAATAGGTGCTTTCTAACAAACTATGGATGATTGGAAAAAAAACAATTAAAGCATAATAGTAAGCAATAGCTTAGACAAGGCAGTGACTAGTTTGAAAAAATGCATCACCATGAGACCACATTTCTTTGAGGCATTTTTCAAACAGCTCACCTCCTTTTCTATGCTACCACATTTTCCATACACGTCTACCAAAGAATTTTATCAAACTACTCACTTCCTTGCTGCTATGGATAAAAGCCTAAAATAGGTACTTTCCAAGAAACTATGGATTCTTGAAAAAAATCTATCAAAGCATAATAGTAAGCAATAACATAGACAAGGCAGTGAGTAGTTTTAAAAAATACCTCAAAAAAATGTGGTATCATGGTGATGGAATTCCATTCCATCACCATGAGACCACATTTCTTTGAAGCATTTTTTCAAACAGCTCACCGCCTTTTCTATGCTACCACATTTTCCATACATGTCTACCAAATCATTTTATCAAACTACTTGAACTTCCTTGTTGATATGGCTAAAAGCCTAAAATAGGTGCTTTCTAACAAACTATGGATGCTTGGAAAAAATCTATCAAAGCATAATAGTATGTAATAGCATAGACAAGTTAGTGAGAGTATGTAATTCCATTCCATCACCATGAGACCGCATTTCTTTGAGGTATTTTGAAATAGCTCACCACCTTTCTATGCTACCACATTTTCCATACATGTCTACCAAAGCATTTTATCAAACAATTCCACTTGCTTCTATGGCTAAAAGCCTAAAAAAGGTGCTTTCCAACAAACTATGGATGCTTGGAAAAAATATATCAAAGCATAATAGTAAGCAATAGCATAGACAAGGTAGTTTGAAAAAATACCTTGAAGAAATGTGGTCTCATGGTGATGGAATTCCATTCCATTACCATGTGACCCAATTTCTTTAAGGAATTTTTTCAAATAGCTCACCACCTTTTCTATGTTACCACATTTTCCATACATGTCTACCAAAGCATTTTATCAAACTACTCACTTCCTTATTGCTATGGTTAAAAGCCTAAAAAAGATGCTTTCCAACAAACTATGGATGCTCAGAAAAAATCTATCATAGGATAATAGTAAGCAATAGCATAGACAAGGTAGTGAGGATTTTAAAAAATTCCTCGAAGAAATGTGGTCTCATGGTGATGGAATGCCATTCCATCACCATGAGACCACATTTCTTTGAGGCATTTTTTCAAACAGCTCATCACCTTTTCTATGCTACCACATTTTCCATACATGTCTACCAAAGCATTTTATCAAACATATCACTTCCTTGTTGCTCTGGGTAAAAGCCTAAACAAGGTTGTTTCCAACAAGCTATGGATAGAGAAAATAGTAAGCATGATTGTAATAAATATATAGTTCTATAAGTACTCAAAATTTTATTCATTATCTAATACATTATAAGCCATAATGTGCATCACTATTGTAGTTTTCATGTTTGAATAATTTATTGTTTTATTTTCAGATATTGCAAGCAAAAACACCTCTAAATGTTCAGAGGGAAATGGAGGTTGGTGTTTCTTCTACTATAGACTCCTTGATGCCTCTCACAGGGGTATGTGGCAAATTACTAAATTTCAATTTACATTCGTTGTTATAGCTGTTAGTGAAAAATCAAACCATTATTGATTCACAGTTTAATTTCCCTTTGGATGGTTTCTATAGGGCTTCAACATGCCACAACATGGGCATGCAAATATTTCCCTTGAGGAGAGTGATTTTCTAGAGGTGGTAAGTAATTATTTTTTTAAATACATCAATTTTTATAATGTAATTTCTATATATTAATGTCTTTACTTGTTATTGTAGCATATAGGGCTTGATCATGAACTAAGCCTTAGGAGGAGTAGTAGGATCACTCCTTGACCTCAG
The DNA here is from genome assembly GCA_007258455.2 of Sequoia sempervirens. Lineage (NCBI taxonomy): Eukaryota > Viridiplantae > Streptophyta > Pinopsida > Cupressales > Cupressaceae > Sequoia > Sequoia sempervirens. The sequence continues at coordinate 4,994 of VDFB02152958.1, read as the reverse complement.
AGTAAATGAGTGAGAGACTTATCGCCGTCTGACTGACAAGCAAAGGGAAAGAGTTTGTTTCGAGAGCATGGAGAGCAATGAATTTTGATTCCAAGGCCCCTTGTTGTATGCCTATATGGTATTTTTGGACATATTTTGTATTGCATATATTTGACATTGTATGCCTGTATGGAATTCTTATAAGCTTATATGGCTATTTTGTATATATTTTATACTTATATCAGCATATATTGATGTATGCCTACATGACTATTTGGTTAATACAAATCTATTTCATCAATGGTTTCCATATTTGTATTATAAATGCATGGTTCAATAGATATGAGTTATATGTATTCAAGTGCATACTTTACAACTTACGTGTATACGTTGTGACTTACATGTATTCCAATGTATACTTTGTGACTTATGTGTTTTCATGTGTATACCTTGTATTCATGCATATACTTTGTATTAATGCATATAGTATGTATTCAAGTGTATACTTCAAGGCTTATGTGTATTTGAGTACTTTTGGTTCATTTATTCACATGTATACTTATTAATTGGTTAGCCCTAGCAATGCTCATTGTTGTCGTTTCTAAAGTCTAAACTAAAGTGTTATGGAATTGGTAAATTTTACACAATTCAAGGGTGTACCTAGCTAAATAGCCCACTTGACATTGCAAGCCTACATTAAATCATCAACCAAGGTGCATAAACATATGATGGTATTGCACTATATGTTCCTTCATAGACTCTTATTCACCTAGATTATCCTATGCAAACTCATTTAGACTATTCTACTTTGTTGGAATCTTACATAATTGCAAAAAAAAAAAAAGTAGTTATAGAACCTAATGGCTATGGGTATTTGCAGCATAAGTTGTAGATGACTACTAATAACAAGTAAGTATAGAATCAATCCAAAACTATTCAAAATAATGGGATAACTAATTCTAATCTCTGGAGTGCTATGATTCACTAATTACACATCTGTTCATGAACAACAACTACTATAATCAGCTGTAAGAGCTATTCTACTTTACTATGCAATGTATTTATAAAAGCAATAAAATAAAAATTAACAAGAATGCATAAATGAGCAAGTAAATATATGTAAAGTGTCTAAAAGCATATGAAAATCAATGCATTTTCTAATTTTTGTATGGAAGGTACTTAGAAAATATATGTAGAGTGTCTGAAAGCATATGAAAAGCAATAGAAAAAGTACTAATGATTGAGCCCATCATCCTTCATGGTTTGTCTTGAATATTTTTTGATTGATGCTAAACAACTTTATTAGTTGATTCTAAAAAACTTCAATATTTCCAAAAATGATTCACCAATGATGTATCATTTACTTATGTGCTAATTCAATACAAAATCCAAGGAAGAATTTACTTATAATCAATTCAATGTAAGTATGAGATCCACATAGTAATTGGATCATAACCCATTCAAGAATGAAAAGGTTTAGGATTTCCTCAACTATTTTGATACCTAGATGTTTTACCTCTTTCATGTAATCATATACTTTTGGTGTGGAAAACTGAGACTTGTCAACTATCATGTGAATCTTTCTCTTTTCCTTTGTTTTGCATGCCATCATAAGAGATCAAGCGAGTTGAATGTAGCTTAGAGTGATTCATCATGTTTGGGTGTGAAAGAGGACCATTCCTAGCATAAATGTACCCATTTAGACATGTTGGAACAGTCCATTTGGTCACACGAGTTGCAAAATGAAAGTTTCACCGCTTTGCAACTTTACACTACTTGCATTTGACAACTTTTTCCTGAAATGAAAAGTTGTCACCATGGGAAAACACTTATGAGATAGAAAAAACCAAGAGAGGTTATTGTAGAGGGTCCCAACATGATCCCATAGCCTCAAACAAAGAGTTTGTAAGTGTCACAGTTTCCGAGTAATAGATTGTCGAAGATTGCAACCATTTTGCACTTTGGACTCTTAAGCGATCGAGCCAATTGAATGTAGCTTAGAGTGATTCGACATATTTGTGCGAAAAAGAGGACCATGAATAGCATGCAAGTACCCATTCAGATGTGTTGGAACAATCTATTTGGTCACACAAGTTGCAGAATGAAAGTGGCACCACTTTGCAACTTTACACTGCTTGCATTTGACACTTTTTCCATCAAGTGAAAAGTAGACACCACAAGAAAATGACTCAGAGATATCAAAAACTGAGAGGTTATTGTAGAGGGGCCCAATGTGATCTCGTAGCCTCAGATGGAGAGTTTGTAAGTGCCATGATTTATGAGTAATAGCCCATCAAATATTGCAACCATTTTACACGTTGGAATCTTAAGGGATTGAGTTGGTTAAATGTAGCTCAGAGTGATTCAACATGTTTGGGTGTGAAAGAGGACCATACCTAGCGTAAACATACCCATCTAAATGTTTTGGAACAGTTTGTTTGGTCACACAAGTTGCAGAACGAAAGTTGCACCACTTTGCAACTTTACACTACTTGCATTAGACACTTTTTCTATCAAGTGAAAACTAGACACCATGGGAAAACGAATCCGAGATAAAAAAACTAAGAGGGATTATTGTAGAGGGGCCCAACGTGATCCCATAGCCTCAGACATAGAGTTTATAAGCGTCAGGGTTTCTAAGTAATAGCCCGTCGAAGATTTCAGCCATTTTGCACTTTGGACTCTTAAGGGATCAAGCTAGTTGAATGTAGCTCGAAGTGATTTGGCATGTTTGCGTACAAAAGAGGACTATTCCTAGCATAAACGTACCCATCTAGATGCATTGGAACAATCTGTTTGGTCACACGAGTTGCAGAATGAAAGTTACACCACTTTGAAACTTTACACTGCTTGCATTTGACACTTTTTCCATCAAGTGAAAACTGGACACAACGAGAAAAAAACTCCAAGATAAGAAAAAAAAGAGTGGTTATTTGAGAGGGGCCCAACATGACCCCGTAGCCTCAGACAAAGATTTTGTAAGCATCATAGTTTTTGAGTAATAGCCCGTCAAAGATTGCAACCATTTTACACTTTGGACTCTTAAGGGATCGAGCTAGTTGAACATAGCTCAAAGTGATTCGATGTGTTTGGGTGCAAAAGAGGACCATGCCTAGTGTAAACATACCCATCCAAACATGTTGGAATAGTCTGTTTGGTCACATGAGTTGTAGAACAAAAGTTGCACCACTTTGCAACTTTACACTACTTGCATTTGACACTTTTTCCATCAAGTGAAAACTACACACCACGAGAAAATGAATGAGATAAAATAACCAAGAGAGGTTATTGAAGAGGGGCCTTATGTGATCCCAATGCCTTAGAAAAAATTCCCATAACTAGCATGCTCTCTAGGTAACGAGCCATCAAAGATTGCTGCCCTTTTCCAATTTGGACTCTTAAGGGATTACACTGCATGAATTCCAAATGTTTGAGGGCAGCAATAAATTTCAAAATTTTAGTAAAATCATTACAAATGCTTGAGGGAAGCAATAAATAGGTAGTAGGGAACTAGATCCTAAACTCAATTACAAATGTTTGAGGACAACCATGAATTTTTAGTTGGAAAACTTGTCTAAAGAACTTGTGGGGTACTTGAGTTAATTCATGTTACTTGAACAACATCTAACAAGTCATACATGCTTCTATTAATTGTAAATGTGATTATTTTTATGACATGTTGACATTATTTTATGACATGCATAAAAAATGTTTACAAATTGAAATTCTTAAATGTTTATGTGAATAGATAGTATGCTATATTGACATTTATATATAATCATTAGGTTGATTTGTTTTAAAAATGAAGTTTGTATAATAAGTTAGTCAAGTGGTGCTAGTTATAATAGGGAGATAATAAAAGAAGAAACAAAATTATTGGAAACCATTAATGGTTATTACACTCACTATATTAATAATATGATGTTTACAGCAAAATGAGGTTTATTTGGCAGTCCTAATTCTTATGTGTGTGCTAAAATTGTCTAATATGCTTCATGCACCAATATGACACCCAAGTGCTTATATTTGTAGGCACAATGCTTTCTCAAAACTATCAAGTGGTAATACAAAATGATGAGAAAAAAATCAACCTATGTGAATTCCAACACCCCACTTAAATCAAATATTCAATCAATGTGCCCCATTTTAATGCACACAAACTCAGCTTATAATATTCTCTTACAATAAGTAAAAATATAATTCAAAGATGCCTTAGGTACTCCGTTCTCATATAATATGATTTGTTATAGCTAAGAGAGAACCTAAACAAAATTGCATCATTGGATAGCTAAGAGAGAACCTAACATTACCCAAATATTTGATTTGTTTGATATTGAACCATGTGCAATCTTGACGGTGAGCATGAACTTGATTATGTGAAATATTGTAGAAATTGCAAAAACACGTCTTTGGTCATTGGGAATGCCCTCCAAGCCTTTGGGTTTGTATTCCAAGGAAAATACCAATCCCAAGGCTTGGGGATTCCCAAAGAAATATATAACACGTGTGCGTTATAATGCGGTTGTGTTATATCTCAGTTATGACATGGGTTTTTGCATTTGTGGGTAACATGTCTAGCAAGACATAACACGAGAGCAGTATAACATGCTCAGGTTATGTATTTCTTTATATTAAATTCTACTCTATTGAATGTATGTTTATATATTTTTATGTTTGTATGTACATGTATGCTTGTATGTCATGTATGTATTTATGTATGTATGTATACTTGTATGTATCAATGCATGTATATTGTATGTATTCCTATATGTATGTAAGATTGTATCAACACATGTACATGTATGCTTGCATGTATGTAGGATTGTATGCACATATGTATTATTCTTGTATGTATGTATTTATGTATTTCTTTAGAGGGAGGGATAATTTTAAGAGAGAGAGAGATCTAGAGTTGTCTAGGTATGGTGGGAGCGGGAGAGAGAGAGAGAGAGAAATTCTAGAGAGAAGGAGAGGGGGTGGAAGTGAGAGCTTAAGAGAGAGGGAGTGGGAGAGAG
>VDFB02152956.1:0-41936 GCA_007258455.2 Sequoia sempervirens | reverse complement strand
AACCCATTGGAGCCACCTAAATCATACATCGATAGATGGGGAGAGCCTGCACCACAAACCCGAGAAGCTGAACATGACCAATAAAAGATAGCCATCGGTGGATCCAATGGTTAAATTTTACACAAAATTTGTCTAGAATATTCTGCCAAGAACCCCTCGGTAGCCTTCCCATAGAAATAGGAATACCAAGGTAGGTCAAAGGGAGAGCCCTAGTCTGAAATCTAAAAATATGAGAAATCCTCCTGTGAATGGGCTTCAGAGTATTGAAGAAGAAGATGGAGGACTTATCCTCATTAATCAATTGGACAAAAGCAACAAGATAAACATCTAGCACCCTGCACAAATTTGAAGCTTCCCTAATAGTAGCCAAATCCATTAAAGTAGAGTCATCCACAAACTATAAATGAGACTGCGGAGGAAAAACCCCTCCCCACCTCCATCCCTGAATGAGACCCAACTCCACCTTCCTTCTCAACAAGTGACCAAGACCTTCAACAAGAAGAAGAAATAAGTAAGGGGAGAGGGGGTCTCCCTTCCACAAACCTCGAGAGGCACCAAAAAGGTTAGAATGCTCACCATTGATAAGCACATAGAAGAAGACTGAGGTAACACAACTCATAACCCATTGAATCCAATCTTCCCCAAAACCAAAAGCACCAAGCACCTTCCAAAGGAAGGACCACTAAACTCTTTCATAAGCCTTAGCCATATCCAGCTTAATGAACATCACCTTATCTTTGGAGATAGCCATAGAGTGAATGGTCTCAATTGCAATAACAACCCCATCCAAAATTTTCCTACCCACCACAAAACCATTTTGTTCCTCAAAGATCAACACTTTAAGCCACTTTTTCAACCTATCAGCAACCAATTTAGAGATAATTTTATAAATCACATTACAAAGTGAAATAGGGAGAAATTGACTTAACTTACCCACCCCATCACACTTGGGGATGAGAGCAAGGAAGGTAGAATTCAGAGCACATAACATCTGCTTATTCTTCTGTGACTCTTGGACAACTACCAATAAATCCAACTTGATAATATCCCAAAATTTTTGAAAGAATTCAATCAGGAAGCCATCAGGACCAGGAGCTTTCCCCTTTTTCATTTGGAACACAATCCCCTCTAGCTCTTCCAACAAAATTTCACCCATAAGATGCTCCTTCATCTCCCTAGAGACCAAAGGTGGAATACAAGAAATAACCTGAGCTTCCTTAGGTGACCCCCCTGCGAGTCTTCCCTGAATAGGGAAGCAAAAAACCACACAACTTCACGTGAGATTTCTTGAAAAGAGGAAAGGTGCTCCCCCTGTCAATCACTAGAACTAGAATAGAATTGCCATGTCACCTAGCTTTCACCGAATTGAAAAAGAAAGCAGTATTCTTATCTCCTTCCTGCAGCCCCTCGATTTGAGCCTTTTGTTTCCCAAAAAATTCCTCCTGCAACTAACACTCTTCTAGCACCTTCAAGGCCCTAGCCTCCTCCCGAAGCAAATCCTCATAATACTATCCAACTCACCCTGAGCAACACTCTTATCATGGAAAATGTTTCCAAAGCACCAACAATTCCACAATTTAAGATGATACTTGAAAAATTGCAATAACTTAGCAAAAGTATACATTTCCATACCATAAGGAGGTCTACCATTCCTCCACTAGTCAGCAACACGAATGTGCAAAGATAGGTCACACAACCACATAAGCTGAAACTTGAAAGAAGGGGACTGAGGCTTACAAGCAGAATTAAGGGAAAGTTTGATAAGCCAATCATCTGAGCCCCTCCAATCCAAAATTTCAAAGCTAGAGGACCACAAGCCACCAACCTAGTAATAGGAAACCATAAAATGATCTAGACACTCTGTAATGCAACTCTCCCCAACCCTTCAATTGTTCCAAGTAAACTGGCCATTGGAGGGCTTGATGTCAACAAGGTTTAAAGCCAAGATATTATCCTAAAGAAGCAGCACAAAAGCCTCCAATCTAGCAATACCACCCCACTTCTCAGCAAGCTCAAAGATAGCATTAAAATCCCCAGCCATAATCCACGGATAATAAGGAGCCATACTTTGGACAAACCTAATATGGGACCACAAAAGTTGCTTCCCCTAAATATCTATAGGCCCATAGATATTCGAGAAGAGAATAGACTCCCCTGTCTTAAAACAAGAGGAAATCATAGATAAAGAAGACTTAAAGGACATCCACCAAAGAGGGCGAACCTTCTGAGGGTTCTCTAGACAAGCCACGCCCCCAGTAGATCCATGAGCCCCAATACACTGGCACTCGCCACTCCCTCACAGCTTAGGCACCAAACCCAACATACACTCAACATATAACTTGGTCTCCTGTAGGAAAAGAACATCAGGAGAATGACTTCTAATCAAAGCATGAATAGCTTTTTGTCTAGGGCCATTGTTCAAGCCCCTTACATTCCAAGATAAAACAATCATTTCAAGGGGTTTGAAAAATGAGAATCCAAAGTTTTTACTGACCCTAACTCCACCAAATTCTCCGCTGTTATCTTAATATTTTCCAAATCCTTCTTCCTACCAAGCTTGGATGACTTCTCCCCCAGCCCTTTCTTTGGATCTTTTTGATGGAGACCCAAATGAGAAGGAGATTTTCTATTCTTAACCATTTTAGAACCTACTTTCACCACAAGAGGAGATCCATCCATCACATCCTTCTTCCCTTTGGCAAAAGAAACTGACTCCATCTAAACTTCCAGCTGAAGGTCAATGTCCATTTGCAAAGTGCCTACATCCTGCATATCTTGAGTAGCTTCAAACAAAAGATCCTCCTACCCTGAAACCAAAGCACCCTGACTCAGATTCACCAAGCCCGGATTCACTTCTTGCTAGCTGAGATCATCTAGAATCTCAAATCTATTAAAAGTGTCTTCATCCTATCTCTCCATCAAGGTTGTCTTCTAGCCTTGATTCCTGTTACGAGTCTTGACAAGAACAAAACCATCCACACCAACCACATCACCTAGAATGGGATCTTTCCCCTTGTCAACCCTAGGAGGGTTGCGAGGGGGTAGAGAAGAATGGGGTTTTGCAGGCCTAGCCCTTGGACATCGATGAAGCAGGTGTCCATATTCATGACAAGGATGACAACGAAAAGGAAGAGTCTCATAGTCCAATTGCTGCACCCAAGAATAAGGACCCGCACACATGTCCACAAAATTTGGTATTGGCTTACTTAAATAAATTTCAACACAAATGCAAGAAAAATTCATCACCTTTTTAACCTGAGTTTGTTGTCCAGAGCCAACCGGCTTTCCAAGCATCGAGGCCAATAGGTGCAGAACATCATCTCGCCAACATTCCATAGGTAAATGAGGGAGCCTAACCCACACTGAAATGCGAGATGGAATTTCCTTAGAATGATCAAAACCCACATGCCAAGGTTTAATAAACAACCCAATATGGTTATGAAAATAGGGGCCTCCTTCAAAGACCCTAATATGATCTGCCATGAAATTAAAATTTACTATGAAATAGTTATTTTCCAACAACATGATCTCCATCTCACCCTTCGGCATCTAAGTCCGTTGAGCCCACGACTCCAAAAATTGGAGTGAGACACGCATCCACATAAACTTGCATAATAAAGAGTGACCCAAATAATAATCATTGTCTTTCGTAATCATCTCCAATGGGATAACCAACTTTGGTCTCTCTTTACAATGTTCCAGGAACCCATTCATCTTCGTAATGTGAGAACCACCAGAGCGTACCATTCTACCAACTCCCAATTCAGGAGAAAATAAATTATTGTCAAAAATATTTGCATCTTGGGAAGACAATTTAGCACCAACCATACAGTGAAAGTCCATTGTGGGTGAAACTCCAGATGATTCACCAAGAGCCATTAAAACTAAAGGGCCCAAGACGGGCATACAAACTAGATCTCCATGGCGGGAAGTGGGCATAACAGCCCCACACTCCAAACACACCCTACACCACCAAAACCAAAGCACCCGACACACACCCCAAATGGTCATACAAAAAAAAAAGGGAATAGGAGGCCACCCATACACCTTAGATTAAAGAACCAAGTAGCAAGTTAAAGGCCAAGCCCATAGCTAGACACTGCCAACACCAACGTAACCCCACCACTGGGATCCAGGCGAATCAGAAAGTGCAGAAATGGTTTACAGACCCACAAAGAATGAATATCGGCCCCCACGCGGCACCCTAGAAACCAAAAAACTCCCACCCTCCCAATGCAGAACCCATAGATGCCTTAGAACAGGCTAGGGAACAATTCCCTAGCTCCGCACGCAAGCACCAAGTTCACCATCATTTTTCACCATATGATTTTCTGTTTATCTTCCTCCACGGAAGCTATTGAAGGGTAGTGAGTTGTAGAAATTTTTTCATTCATCATTTCCTTCCTTTCCATTAAGCTTTTCATCATTAACATTGCCATTGTGAAAGTGCGAACACTAGTCACGTGATTTGACTAAGGAAGACCCCTATATGGCACAATTTTTTTCCCTCTTTATGTATGTGCAGATTACAGGTTGAAGAAGGATTGAAGATTTCTTGAAGATAAATTTTGTATTGTTGCATTTGTTGTCATCATTCTTGTCAACCTATAGAAACTATGTTGTAAAATTAATTTTTAACATTCTGAAAAATTTGTAGGTTGAAAATAGAAGCTTAGATCCAACAAAAAAGTACCCCAAAAATTTATCAAGACCCCTTTCAAATACCCATTTTCCATTGGGATAATGAGTCCTTGTAGGAACATCAAAACCAATTTTTTTGAGTAGGTTTGTTGTCCTCTACACTTCCCAAATCCACTTGTAAACTGTTGTTTATGTCTATCAATTGTCGAGATTTTGGATTTTATGTATTAGGGAATATATGATCATTAGTTTAATTATTATAAAATATTTTGAATCCATTCTAATCCCCCTTTAGATGTAGCTTCAGGTCTGATTGACTTACCATTAGGGCTGAAAGTCAATCTTTTCACCTTGTGATCTACATCCTAATGAAACTTGGAAAAAGACCACCTTTGCATCCTAGGTTCTTTACACTTAGGACCTAGGATCTCTTTTTCTATATTTCATTGTTAATACCAATTTATTATATATATTATTTAAATGGTGTAGCCACTATATTACATGTGTATTTATTCTATTCGATGTAAATTCTCTACCCACTATAAATTCTTCTATGTTTTTTGTTACACTATAAATGGATATTTTTTCTATATGATATAATTTCTCTAGCCACTATACTATAAATTCCTATCTATTTTTGGTTATTTCCTTCTCATTTAAACATCCAACATCCAATATAAAAATATCAAATTAAAATGCTATAGAAATAAAATTGTATTAATATCTTATATAATACAAACTATCAAACTCACTTACAAGCTCAAGTTATAGAAAAAAATATTATTGGTAATGAAAATGCTATAAAATTAGTTTTGTTTTGTCATATATACTAAAAATATGATTATATTTCTCATTATATTGCAACCACAATAATAATTTTCTAGAATTTTAAATTGAATACTTGAGGATTTTTGTTTCATTAACTTTCTACAAAAAAAGACTCAAAAGATTCAAAATTTCAAAATTATTCTTTGATGTTATATTTTCTTCTCTGTAGATGAGGAATAGACCTCAAATGAGGACATGACATGAAAAAAGAAGATTGATGCAGGAGCATCTAGTGGTGCAAAGACAATCTTGCATCAACCAAAAAATAATTTTTATTTTATTTGTAGGTTTCTTTTGTTATTTTTGATCCCATGATGACAAGCTTCAGAGGTAGGAGAGTCAGAACTATGAAAAGGCCAAACATGCTCACCTGCTATTTAGTAATGTGACCTATATGAGCACATATTGACCTAAAAACTTACCCCAAGGAGTAGAATTAAAAAATGAAGCAAATGGTGAAAGAATCATCTCAATATCATGTAACCTTTAGGAGATATTAAAGTTTTTGTATCAATAAATTTCTCCTATAAATTTTTAAACTCAAATTTGAAGCCTTTGCAAGCCTCATAAAATCTTGAAAAGTGATCAAAATGATCTTCAAATTATTTTAGCATTGTAGATCTCTTTGGAAGATTTTCAACAATGTATTATAATATTAAATTGAATGCCTAAGTGAAAGTTATGGATCTAGGAAGTTGTTCTACAAAAAAATGAATTTAAAATGAAATATCTTCCTAGATAGGGAAACAAGTAGTTGGACCTCTGGGTGCCCAAAAAAAGGGGAGTTACACTTTCCAAATTATTCTAAGTTGTTTACTGGTTAAAATAAAGGGGTGAATGGAGGTTATATAAGACAAATCCATTAGTGCAAATTATGGTTTAAAATTGTAGAGTTTTCTTAGAGAGTTGATTTTCTCTATAGTGAATCAAGCCCATGTGGCTATAACACCAGAATTTCTTAATTTGAAATTATATTTCATGAAAGAAATCAAAAGTAGGTTTTTTTACTTCTTGAATTTTCTATGTTAATATTTTTTTGTGTTATGTGTGGGTGTTGGGTGAAGTTGCCCCTCATTAAGTGGTATTAGAGGACTTGTAGTTTGGGTTTGTGATAAAAGTTATCAGGATACCTACATCAAGAAATTATGATGGTGGAAGAAATATTGTTGTACCAAAATAAGGTTTTAGAGCCTTACAAAGACAAGTTCAAGCACTGCAAGAGATGTATAGAGGGTTTGGGACAGGAAGAGAAGATGAAAGTGAAGATGAAGTCGAAGAAGAAGCACAGCTTGAAGAAGAATGTGATGTAGTAGATCCTAAGCAAGTCAAATTATTTAAGGCCATCTACAAGATTGGAAAAAGGCCAAAGATTGACATTTTTATATTTTTTAGAAATCTTAACCCATAAGAGATTGGATCAATGATATGGATGAGTACTTTGAGTATGAGGAGATGGAATATCTTGAAAGGGTCAAATTTGTGAATCCCAAGCTAAAAGGTCATGCAAATATTTGGTGGAATGAAGTAAAATTAGAAATAAATAGAAGAGGGAAAGGAAAAATAACAAGATGAGATCAAATGGTGGAAAATATAAAGAGATAGTTCATTCGTATTAATTAGGAGTATTGTTATTGAAAAGGATGCAAGGTTTGAATTAGGCAAGTAGGTCTATCAAAGAGTACATAGAAGAGTTTTACATGGTCATGATTAGAATAGTTCATTTTGAGGCCAACAAGGACAAGGTAACTTGTTATATAAATGGTTATAAACCAAGCATTCAAGAGGACCTAAGTTTGGTCAAGATGACTACTATTGAAGATTCTTATCAATTTTCCCTAAAATTAGAAGAGAAGCTAAATAGAATTGAAAAATAGAAAAATAGGATAGGGGAGTTTCCCAAAATGGAAAAGTGGAACCAAAGAGGGAAAATGTGTCCTACTTCTCTAATTTCATTAGAAAATGAGATCTACATAATTAAAGGATTTTCAACCAAAAGATGAATCAAGTCAAAGTGTGAATTTGCAAATTTCCCTTTTTTGCAAGCATGAGGGTATGATTCAAACAACACTTTGTGGAGAAAGATTAAAAACATAAAATCAACTCCAAATTGTGATCTATAAAGTGCATCTAGAAGATTAAGCTCAAGTCTCATGGAACCAAAAGTTAAATTACAGATATGAGGATGGGAAAGTGATGTGTACCAATCACCAAAAGTGCTTTTTTCAAAGAAAATTGAGGACTCATTCACCCTATGGTGAATGGGTCCTAACTAGGGCTCTATAAAATATCCTTATGGGTTCTCTTCTATTGTGTATGCACTCTTAGATTCCCGAATCTCATGTTGACAAAGCCAAAAATAAACTCTATAGGTTAGTTTCTATGAAATTGCAAGAATGGTGACAAATTTGACAACTTTGACAACTTTTCAAATTTTCTCTTTAATAGATCTTCCACCTAAAATCTACAAACAAAAATCAAGAGGGAATCTTTTTTTTTTTTAGGTGAATGGGGGTTTTCCTTGGTAAAACCCTCTTTTTGGTAATTAAACCTTGAAATGAAATTAAAAAACATGAAAGGAATGATGAATGAAAAAGCCTATGTCACATCTCACCAAACCCTTGTTTGAATCTTAGAATATGGATCTGCAACTTGCATGAAATGATTGTTGAAAATGGAGGTAATTATGTAGCTTAAAACATGTAAAACTATGAGATTGTAGATCTAATTAAGTGTTCTTTGTCACAATTCTTTGTGAATGATTATCTGTTTAGATCAATTTTACCAGTTGTAGAAAGAGCTAGAAGATTGTAGAAGAATGAGACAAGAAGATAGAAGTGACACAACATATACGTAGAGAAACCCTTTCAGGAAAAAACTCCACTAGAATGAATAGTGCTTGTATTACTTAACCTTAGAAAAATATTACAATTATACTATATCAATCCTTTGCTTGATATGCTTCCTTACCTTCAACAATCCTTCTTCACAACCTGCAAATAAAATCTGATAAAACTCTCTTCAACTTGTTGCAATTAATAGATAATTATTAGCATTGTAAACTCCAAAGAGTTGTCAATTACAAGAGCATAAAGCTCCTCTCAAAAACCTACGCCTATTTTTTGCAAGTAGAGTTCCATCATGTAACATGAAGTCAAAACCAAAGTCTCCTCAATTAGGCATCCCAAACTAAACACTGAACTAATCATTGGTCAAGAAAATATCTTCCAAGATTCTCCTCAAAGTTGGCACCCAAGAATGGGCCCACTTAACTAATCCTTGTAAATATATTCTCATGCAAAAGGTGTTAACTCAAAGATGCAAACTTGGGTGCCCAAGGTGGGTCCAAGTCAATCTTAGTTAACTGAAACATATCTCTCCATCAATTCATGCAAATATTTTGCATGATTGATCATCCCCACTTAACTAAATGTAATCACCTATTATCTATCATGCAACTAAATTCATTAGTCAAGCAACTCAATTCAATTGAAGTGAACTAGCCTTCAACTCAAACTAACTACATGCAACTAAAGATAACTGAACCATAACTGAACTAAACTGAACTGAACTGAATTGAACTAAACTAAACTAAACTAAACTAAACTGAATTGAACAAATTTGAACTAAACTCATGTAAATTATCAATCCTTAATTTGTAGGATCTTTACATGCATTACTGAAGTGTTATCATTCCTACAAATAGTTAACTTAAACAAGGTGCGTTCCACCTTGCATGTGGGTGCCCCATGTGCTCCTTTTGTAGGAGCTCTTCTTGGGCATCCCCACATGTTCCTATCATTTAAGAATAATTACATATGTCAATTTACATGTTCATTTCATTCAAATTTAATCTCTTTCTAATCCTAGTGTTGGGGAACACTTTCCAAGGACTTAGGAGATACATGAAATATGTTTAGGATTGTAATTAAATGGCATCCTATTCCCAACATTCTCCCACTTGATATTATACATTGAAATTATTCTAAGCAAGAAATCATTATTATAAATCAAGTATAGGACTCAAGGACAATGTACTTCCTACACCAAGAGAACTTATCTATAGGAACTAGTTTCGTAAGATAATCTGCAACATTGATCAAAGTGTCAACTTTCTCAATCAATACCTTTCCACTCTCAACCATTTCTCAGACAAAGTGATATTGAACATCAACATGCTTAGTATGAGCATGATACACAGGATTTTTGGCTAAACAAATAGCACTTTGACTATCACATTCAAGTTTAATTTTCTTGCAATTAAAACCAATACCTTTACCAAGTCTTTGTAACCAAACCGCCTCTTTAGAGGCATGTGTAGCAGCCATGTACTTTTCTTTTGTGGTGTACAAAGAAATCGTGGGATACCTATTACTCATCCAACTAACCACAGCTCCAAACAAAGTAAATGCATAGCCACTTGTCGACCTCCAACTGTCCAAGTCTCTTGCCCAATCTAAATCAACAAAACCATGTATGTCCAATTATCTATGCATAATATCAATATCATTAGCACTGTGATAAGCCAAATAGTAATCATACGTACATCGTAAATATCTAAACAACCTCTTAACATAAGTCCAATGTTCTTTACCAGGGTTAGACATAAACCTACTTAGAACTCCCACTGCTTGGGCTATATTTGGTCTTGTACAAACCATTGCATACATTAAATACCAACTACACTAGCATATGTAATTTTAGACATTTTATCAAGATCAAAATATATTTAAGACTCATGTCTAAACTTAACTTCGTGCCAACTAGTAAAGGAATATTAATTGGTTTACTATCCTGCATGTTAAACTATTTCAAAATAGTATCAACATAGTTGCTTTGACTTAAGCAAAGCTTTCTATTACCTCTATCTTTGTTGATCTCCATACCAAGGATATATTTTACAACCCCTATATCTTTCATCTAAAATGTGCTAGAGAGTTGTGCTTTCAATTATTGGATCATTAGCTTTCTATTACCAATAAACAACATGTTTTCAACATACAAGATAATAATTAAAAGCTAACCATCAATAACTTTTATGGAAACACAATGATCTTCCTCACTCCTAACATAACCAATTTTCTATGCAAAAGCATCAAACTTCTAGTACCACATTCTTCATGACTATTTCAATCCATATAAAGATTTCTTTAACCTACAAACCAATTCTTCTTTTCCTTTTACAACAAAACTATCAAGTTGCCTCATATAAATCTCCTCATCAAAATTCCCATGCAAAAAAATAGTTTTCACATCCATTTTCTCTATCTAAAAATCATAAGCAATAGCAATTGATAAAAAAAATATAATAGAAGTTAATTTAGCAGTAGGAGAGAAGATTTCATTAAAGTCAATTCCCTCTCTCTGGGAGTAGCCCTTGGCTACTAATCTAGCCTTGTACCTTTCAAGATTACCATCTGCTCCAATTTTCTTTTTAAATATTCATTTACAACCAATGGCCTTTCTTCCTTTGGGAAAATTCTCAAGATCCGATGTGTCACAAGTATCCAATGATTCCATTTCCTCATGCATAGCTTGAGACCAAAGCTTGTTGTCATCTAAAGACAAAGCTTCCCTATAAGATCTAGGGTCATCATTAGTACTCATCAAAGAAAATATATATTGGAAATTAGGTGGGCTATACCTATTAATGGAATTTCGTTGTCTTCTGGATTGTCTTAAAAGGGGTTCTTTTTGTTCCTCAATATGCTCATCATGAACATTTATCTCAAAAGAGATCTGTGACCTCTCCTCATCCAATCCATCCAATTGTTCTTCAACATGTGCATCTTCATGATTCTTAGTATTTATCTCAAAATGCACTATTTGAGAAGTATCTTTCTCCTTTGGTTGTTCTTCTCCTGAATAAGCTCTAAATTCCCTGAAAATCACATCTCTAGATAAAGTAATTTTTTGGGTTAGGGGATTCCAAAACTTGCAACCTTTTGCATTTTCACCATAACCTATGAATATGCATTTATGTGCTTTTGGATCCAACTTAGATAGCTTTTCTTTAGGCACATGAACAAAAGCCTCACAACCAAAGATCCTTAAATGTGCAACAATAGGTTTTTGATGTAGAGCTAGGAGGATTCACAACACATCTCACAAACCTTCAACAATAATCCAAAACATTCTTCGTATAACACATGTTATTAGGCATTGTATATGACATTGGAAACATAACTATGGCAGCCCACAATTTAGTGCAATGAACATCCATTAATAACTTCTAAAAAACAAATAATGAAGTCAATCTCTCCAGTTAGATTGAAGATAACATAGTTATAGACTTTTCCTCCAATTCTTATGAAGATCCAATGGTGGAAACAAAGTTATTGTATTTTTCCCAAAACTGCAAACCCTAGGTAGGGTTTAGACCTGCCCTCACAAAAATGTTCATAACTTATTCAAATATTAATTAATTTTGATGATAATTGAAGAAAATAAAATTATATTCACATGGAAACAAAATCCAATTGGTTTTAGATCCAAAATATAGACTTTATATTCCGTACCATCACACTTCTTTAGACTGTAAATTCTGCACAATATTGTTAGAATAGGCAGTCTCACCAAAATAATCATATCTTCCACAAAACTTAATAAATTCAATGAGAAAAAAAGAATTGGAAACTAGAAATAGAGATCTTTCCATCCATATATGATACTCTATCATTTGGGTCCATAACAAGCCGTACAAATCATAACTTCAATCTGAAAACAATGTGAAAATCAGAAAATGCACAAAATTTGAGGTTTCCATTCATCAATCTTCAAAAATGATGTCTCCAACCCCCAATTCGAGTTTTGGAGGGTTTATTTATACATTTTTCAACCAAAACCAACTATTTCCAACCACCTTTTGATTAGTTTGTTCACAAAACACCCTAATGACACTTCATCTACCTAATTTTAAACTTTTGACAATTTTTACAATATATGAGAAATGAACAACATCCTAGGACCTATAACACCACAAAGGTGGCCTCTTGGGCCTTATTACAATATCAAAACATAAAAATGGAACAAATAACTCAATATGGCCTCATGGAGGCATGTGATCAAATAGGTTCTCCTGCACCAGTTTCCTACCTAACCACATTTGATAAGGGGTTTTATCTTTAATAGATGAACTAGGGGATCTATTTATTAAATAACAAGAAGTACTTATAGCCTTAGCCCAAAGGCACCGATATAGCCTAGCACTACTTAACATACTCCTAGCTCTTTCCATTAAGGTTTTGTTAATCCTTTTTGCTACTCCATTTTGTTGAGGTGTATATGGAGTAGTTTTATGTCTCAAAATTCTTGCATGCTTACAATAATCATCAAATTCCTTAGAACAATATTCACCACCATTATCTGTTCTCAACACTTTTATCTTATGATCTGATTGTTTCTCAACCAAAGCCTTAAATTCTTTAAACTAGTTTAACACATCAAATTTGTTATGCATAAAATAGATCCAAGTGTATCTTGAGAAATCATCAATAAATGTTACAATATCTATATTTTCCAATAAATTCAATATCTACAGGGCCCATTACATTTGAATGAATAATATCTAATAATCTTTTAGCTTTATTTGTTCCATTAGGAAATGGAGATCTAGATTTCTTTCCAAACACACAATGCTCACAAAAATCATTTTTTCCAATATTATAATCAAGAATACCATCAACCAATTTCTTATTAAGAATGTTCTTAAGACCTTTTTCACCAATGTGGCCCAATCTATGGTGCCACAACATACATGCATTTTTAGCTTCAATTACATTGGCTAATTTATTCAAATTTGAGGTATTAAGCTTAAACAAAGTCCCAATCTGAGATCCTTTAGCAACCATTATATTCCCTTTCACCAATTTGCAACCACCTTTGTCAAATGCCACATGCATTCTAGAGTAATTAAACTTAGATACAAAAATTAGATTTCTAGCAAGTCCTAGAATATGTAAAACATCATTAAGGATCTTAACCTTTCCATCACTAAAACACAACTTTACCTCTCCTTTTCCCATAACCTTTGTTGTGCTATTATCTCCAAAGAAAACATTCCATCCATCATATGTAGTATGCTTAGTGAACCACTCCTTGTTAGGATTCATATGATAGGAGCAACCTGAATCAATAAGCCAAGAGTTATCACAAACAATATTAGATGAAATGACCAATGCATCATTATTGTCATCTGAGGATTTCTCTATAGAAGCATCAAAACTCTTTTTGTTGCTTTTACAATCCTTCTTTACATGTCCATGTTTCCCACAATTATAACACTTTACCTTACTATTACGAGGGTTTTAGACCATCCTTTAGACTTACCCTTTCCTTTGTTGTCTCCCTTAGGCTCCTTTTCCTTAGGCCTACCTCTTACAAACAAGGCATCTTGGGATCCCATTTTAGAATTCCTCCTCATCTCCTCTGATAAGAGAGTAGGAATTATATTGTCCATCTTAGGATCTGCACCACTACTACTCATAACAAGAATTAGATTTTCCCAAGATTCTAGTGAAGAACAAAGTAACTGATGGAATCAGGGAACACTGAGAGGGGGGGTGAATCAGTGTTCTGTGATATTTAACTTTATTAATCTGATCTTTAAACCACTTACAGTATTGAACCAAAAGAAAGATGCATGAAAATAACACAAATAACCACAACACCATAACAAAAGAATTTTTTATGTGGAAACCATTTTAGGGGAAAAACCACGATGGAGGTCAATCCACAATTTGAGTACTCAAATATAAGTGTTTTACAAATGGGGAATGCACATGCATTTAGGCACACTACCTAGAGCTCAGTGCTTAGATACAAAAAGAAGAATCATTTTCTTACAAAGGATTTGAATTACATATAGAAGATTTGAACTGAGAGAATAACATCTGCTAATGCCTGATTACAGTTCCGGTTAAGCTCATCAGTCGCATTCTTGACCTGCTTGTCTGATTTTTCTCTTTTGCTATGTCTGCTTTCATTCGCATCACAAATCCTTTTATGCACAAGTGAAACTGTGAATAATTTCACTACAATCCTTTTGATTTTCACAACATACTTCGCACACTCAAATTACATACCAAAATGATATAAATGATCACTTATATATATCCGCAACTAAAAATTTAATTGCTTGAAGTCGGCTCCAACAAGATATAAAATATTTTCCAAACTGTCAGCTTAAATCTCAAATAATTCTCATTGCACATCAAACAAAGTTAGTCATAGCATAGTGAGGACCCAAAACAAAATCCTCAAACCCGAAAATGCTTCAAACAATTTTTCCTTGAACATCCACAACACACCACATTCACTTAGTCGGCCTTCTAGCATTGTTAAAAATAAATAAAATTAACTAGATCTCCTAACTCATACACCAATCAATGTGATGACAAAAAAATTGTGAATAAGATATTCCAGATACCCAATGGCCTTCCTTGAAATCCACAACCCAAATTGATAAAATGGTAATGCAAATGGATTGACAAATTCAACTTTAGTTGGATAGCCTGTTCTTTACTCTGTCACTCAGTATGGACAAATATTGAAATGCAGACCAGATCAATGAATTAGGTTTCCATCAATGTCAACACCAAAAGCCATATTCCAACAATCTCCTCCTTTGGCATTGATGGCAATACTTATTGAAAAATGACTAAGTGTCAGAACCAACATACTGCACTCCTTCAAGACTTCAAAAAGTCATAGCTGACACAACTCCCCCTAAATTTGATAAGGAATTTTTCACTGCTCTCTCTCCCCCTTTGAAATCAATGAAAAATAGATAATAAAATATTTTCCTACAACATTCCCTTTTGAAGTGTAACCAAAAACTAACTTATTCAAAAATTGGTTCAATTTTTTTGAAGAAATACAATTGCTACTTGTGTTAGAAAATTATTCTGTATTTTTCCTTCATCTCTGAAAGAAACTTCTTCCATGCTTCTACTACAATCCCGATGATTATGATCGTGTTTTTGTTTTCAGATGTCTAGTTGATAATCTTGATGATGGATTCTAGAATGGTGATGGATTATTCTAATATCTCTCATTTCCTCAGTATCTCAATTAATTGTTTTAGTCTGCATTCTATCATGTCCTTTACTTTCGAAAATGGTGCAGGAGCGCCTATTTGATCACATGCCTCCATGAGGCCTTATTGGGTTTAGTATTCCTTGTTGATGTCTTAATGTTTAATAATGCTTAATGAGCCATTTTTGATATGCATGAGGTCATTTGAATCCTAGGAAATCATATTTTAGGTTATTGGTTCCATAATGTTCAAAGTTACTCCTCATTGTCAACATTGTCAAAAGAGCAAACTATTAAGTAAATGTTAAGTCCATTAGTTAGATGGAGATTGGAATCAGTTATAGTTAGTTGATCTGAGTTAATTTTAGTCCTCAATGTATAAAAATCCTCCACAGGTTGAAAACAAGAGGAGAAGTTGATTTGTAATGGAAGAATATTAATGGAATTCTTATTTTTTCTCAGAAAACACTGTAAAAACATGATTCTTTGCTCTTGTATGGAAATGTACGGCTTGATACTAAAGGGGCAGTCATTGGAGAAGGTAGTAATATGTTTCTACATCATTTTTAACTTTGTCTCATTTGATTTCATGAAGGTATGAGAAAGATATGGAATTTTTTGTAAAACCAGCCTGGAACCCTACAAAGGGTTACCCGTTTTGGTAAAACACTCATAACTTTTGTTTGAACTGTTGGATCTGTCTAAAAATTGGATTAAATTTCTATAACTAGATAATCTATAAATTGACAGGAGCGATTGGCTTAATAATTTATTTTGTGAAAGTTATTAATGACTATTTTTTATAGTTCATAGTGAAATTAGACTGGTAAAGGCCTAAAAGGGAAGAGTACAAACGTTATTTGTAGTGTTGTTACATAACAAAGGTAACTAAATTTATTATATGTTTTAGAAGATTATCCAAGGTACTCAATTTTGTGATTATAGTTGGTATACTATGTCAGTTGAACAAAGATTTTGTGATGACAGTCCCTAATTGAAAGGCTGCAAAGTTATGGTGCAAGTTATGAATCAAAGACCTATGGTTGTTATATTTATGTTGCTAATAGAGTTATGCATGGAATGATATATTTTACTTATGGAAGACTCAATCCAAGGTCAAATAAAGGTTTGTGCTATTTTTTTCTTGTCATGTTGAATGGTTGAGAGAATGCTTAATAGCATGCATTACTTAATGATTTCCTTGAGAAATTGTTAAGGATTTGTGAGATGTGTTGTGAATCCTTCTAGCTCTGCATTAGAAAAGGTGTCAAAAATCCCATTTCTAGTGTTTTGAACATTTTTATGCTTTTTCTATAATTATTGAATCCTTTTTCTTAATTGCACCGTCTTGATCCTAAAACATGTTAAAATCTTGTCCAATACTGTTCAACTCTATTTCAATTTGTTCCAACTTTTCTTTGTACTTGTTGATTGCATGAGGCCATCGAAGATAGTACTTATAGATGTCCTTTTATGTGTTTATATATTTAATTAGTTGATTCATGTTCCTTTTTATCTTGGTGAGTGATAATCTGTATTGCTTCTTTAGGTGTAGAATTACTTCTTCTTCTTCCTTGTTCTAAGATTTAGAGTCCATGATTTCCTTGATGCATTCAATAATCTCTTTTGGCAACATATTTTGTAAACTCTCTAATTTAATATGGTTGTACACAATATGAGAACTTTGTACATTTAAAATCATGTCCTACTCATATGAAGGTCTAATAGACCATATGCTTGCAATTTTTTTCATTCCATCTTCCTCATGAATAAGATACAATAGCTCTTCTTTGGTTAAACCACCTTCTTCTTCACTTTCTTTTGTCATTTCCTTTTCTTGTTCTGGTTCAGCTATTTCTAGTTCTTTTCTTTGGGTGTCTTTAGTTTCCTTATCAAATTCTTCATCTGGTATGTCCACAATCACCTATTATTTTCCTTTCACTTCAACTCTTGGAGTCTTGCATGTTGGAGGAGTACATACAATAATTTATTTTTCTCTTTTCTTCTTTCTCTCCATCTCACCAAAGGAGGAACAAACTTCAAATGCCCTTACCGGAATGGGAATACCAATTGAGCCAAACTTCCTTAGCAAACCTTTAAAGAAACTTTCATATAATTGGTCACAATTTTCCAAATTGTTTAAGTGTATATAAATCTAATTTCAAACTGGTTCACTCACTTCCCATATTACATAACAGTTCAGTGGTAAGCAATTCAGAAAATACATCACAAGAAATATAACCGAAGTACCAAACCTGAAAGGTTATGTCATCTTTTTCAATTGTACGCTCTCCATCAGTTTATCTTTCAATAATCTGCAAGGGTCAAAATCCTGATCTTCCATTATCATCTTGTGTGAAATGTAAACATCACCTGTTGAAGTTGCACCTTCTTTGTTTTTAAAAAATATTTTTTAAGATACTCCATGTGCAATGTACCTTGTCACTGTATCTTTGATTTTTGAAATTGTTAATGTCCTTTGATCTCCAATTTCTCTATTTAGGGTTTTGACTTCTTTATTTCAGATTGAATGCTTTCTTGGTACATCCCCAACTTTGTATAACCCAGCTATAGTTCCAATCACTTCTTTCAAGATATGGTAGCATTTATCCAAAGTTAGAATATCGTCATTCAATTTTTCTAGAATAAACTTAATGATTTCTACATTTTTGAAATAGGGAAATTCACTCCAAATATCCAAGATTTTGTGTTTTTTTTTCTTTCAGCCATTTCAATTCATTGTGTGATAACATGTTTCTTACAACTCTAATATTCTCACTGCTATACTCAACTAGGTTTATCATTCCTTTGATTTGTTCCATTTTACCTTTCATACTCATGTCTTGATTCTACCAAAGAAGTTCTTCAACTACACACCAAATTAAATGGAAATTTCTCAATACAACTAAAGTACCTGATGGATTAGGGTTCCACTATCGAATTATCTTCATGCTTTCAAAATTCTGATGCAGAGTACTCTCCTTCTCTTCAATATAAAGTGAAAAATAAGGGTTCCAACTTGCTTTTTATAACTTGCACACCTAGCCTTTTTTTGTAATAAATTGTTTTTCCCTACGTGTTTCAGATACCCTATTTTCTCAGTTAGCGAGAGTCAAAAAATTCTTCTGCAGACCTTCAATTGCTTGAATTTATTTACAAGTGTTTTCCAATGCATCTATAAATCATTAATACAACTGTTGACAATCTACCGCATTCCAACACCAACTACTGATAGGGGGAAAAAGGATTTTCTTGAAAAACTCCCCCTAGGCCAATGGCCTAAAATCAATTCCTGGAGGAATTACCAACACTGGATTCTAGTACAAAACCATTTCCTACATCAAACTCGCTCTTTCTTACCCATGTATTCTTCATCCGATCTCTTATTTTATCCATAGTCACTTTCCCTTTTCCTTTAACATCTTTCTACGTATTTCTGCCTTTGTTTTTTGGACCTCTTCTATCCATATTTTTGTTTCTGCAAAATATTGCAATGTGACCATATTTTTTACAATTTTAACACACAACATTTCCTTGTCCAAACAAGTCATTCAATTGATTTCTTCTTGATCTGCACTGGTTAGCAATATGCCTAAATCTTCCATAGGTATAACATTTAACATTCCTTCTATTGACATAGTTATTTGACATATTTTTGCATTCAATTGACTTATGACCAAACTTATTACAATTGAAACACTAACTAGAGAATGATGGATCACTTGATTTCATTTTAATTCTACATTGAGTAGACATATGACCAAATTTATTGCAAGAAAATTAGTATCCATTAAAATTTTGAGCATTAGGTTATCTTACTGGATGCCCTTTTTCTTTATTCATCTGATTTCCTTTCTTGTAATTCCTTTGTTTAGATTTGGAACCTTCTCCATTCTCATATCCAAGACCTCACTTGTCATTTCCATTCTTCTGACCTTGAGTTAGCTCATCAAGCTTAACTAAGCTAATCTTGAACTTCTCCTTGTATTCATTTGCAGTAGCAAGTTCATCTTTGAGAATAAAAATCTATCTTTCAAGCTCTTCTTCATTATTTTTGGATTGTTGCAGTTCAATCTCCAACTAAATGAATCCTTCATTAATTATGTTGCATTCATCATATCTTTCTTTTAAGGATTGAGCAAGATTATCCTCATTCTCCTTTCTCTCTTCAATCTCCTTAGTCAGCTTCATCATCTCATGCTTTAGGGTAGCATTGTCTCTGGAAAGGTTTTCACATTCTTCAGTTATTTCCTTCAAGGTTTGATTCAGAATGATCATCATCCATACTTTTTCTCTCTTTTTTCTTAATCTAGTCACATAGATCCTTTATCTTCTCCCTAGACTTAATAATTTGATCCTTCAAAGTCTAAATGAATTTATCAGCATCCTTAAGATTTGCTTTCAATTCTCAGACTTCTACTTTAGACTAATCAAGATCATCAAGTGCCACCAAAAGTTGTTGAAGACTACCAAAGTCCATTACATTCCAAGATCCACCTTAAGCTATTAAACATCTTCTGAGGAACTAGGCTCTGATACCAATTGATGGAATAAGGGAACACTGATAGGGGGTGAATCAGTGTTTTGCGATATTTAACTTTATTAATTTTATCTTTAAAAAACTTACAACATTGAACCAAAAGAAAGATGCATGAATATATGACAAATAACTACAACACCATAACACAAGGATTTTTTACGTGGAAACCTTATTAGGGGAAAAACCATGGTGGAGGCCAATCCACAATTTGAGTACTCAAATATAAGTGTTTTACAAATGGGGAATGCACATGCATTCATGAACACTACCTAGAGCTCACTGCTTAGATACAAAAAGAAGACTCATTGTCTTACAAAGGATTTGAATTACATCCAAAAGATTTGAATGGAGAGAATAGAATCTACTAATGCCTAATTATAGTTTCGGTTAAGCTCATCAGTCACATTCTTGATCTACTTGTTTGATTGTGCTCTTCTGGTTTGTCTACTTTCATTCACATCAAAAATCCTTCTATGCACAAGTGAAACTATACATAATTGCACTACAATCCTTCTGAATTTCGCAACATACTTCACACACTCAAATCACATACCAAAATGATATAAATGATTGCTTATATATATCCACAACTAAAGATTTAATTGCTTCAAGTCGGCTCCAACAAGATATAAAATATTTTCCAAACTGTCAGCTCAAATCTCAGATAATTTTCAATACGCATCAACCAAAGTCAGCCACAACATAGTGAGGACCCAAAAAAAAATCCTCAAACCTAAAAATACTTCAAACAATTTCACCTCAAACATCAACAACATGCCACATTCACTTAGTCAGCCTTCTAGCATGGTTAAATAGAAAATCAACTAACTAAATATCGTAACTTGTACACCAATTGATGCAATGACACAAAAATCAAGAATAAGATATTGCAGATACCCAATAGCCTTCCCTGAGATCCACAACCCAAAGTGATAAACTGGTAATGCAAATGGATTCAGAGATTCAACTTCAGTGAGATACCCTATTGTGTCATAGAAAAAAAAGGACCCTTTGCTTGACATGGGAATAATTCATGATAATCAAACTTAATGAGGCCTTGATTCAGGTGTTGTGAGGAATTTTATGCATCCACACTAAGTCTTGGACCTTTGTAAACTAAATAACATGCTTTTAACAATGTCTTGTAAAGGTGTTGTAAAGTCTTGTAAAGGACTTTCACGCTTTCCTAGACTTAATTAACTTATTCCTCCCTAATTCAACATTATAAAATGTGTTTAATAACATTATCACATTAATCTAGAAAATTCTTAATGTAAACTTAATAATAAGCTAGTGTTGTAATGTGTCTTGCACATTCACATTGGTTCTTGTGCATTCCTAGGCTATGTGGACCTAATTTTAGTGTTGTATAGTGTATTTAATCACACTTTCACATTGATTTATGTGTCCCAAGCCCTATTTGACATTTACATCATCACTAATAGGTCTCAATTAACCCATATTGTGCATCCGAAGGCTTTAATTGACCAAATACCTGACAAGATGGCATTTTAGACCTTATTTCCTAATTCCTTCACTTCTAAGGTGTCATAATGGCCCCTGTGGGACCCATTCGCTATGCATGGTGAATCAGTCCCATCCAAGTGGGACCCATTCACCATGTGTGGAAAATGAGTCCTATCTGGCCTCATTTTGACCTTGGAGTGAGAAATAAAGTGAAATTTGAATTAATTTTGCTTCGTGTCGGCCTATGATGAGGTATTAACAGGATATATTGTCTATAAAAAAGTGTTTTTATCCTCATTTTACATCTAACAACTCATTCTTACATCTCTCATCATTAATTCATCATCTATCTTCTCATCCAAGTCAAGTAAGCTAGGATTTCTTCATTAGAAGTCATCAAGTTAGCTTTCTAAAGCATTCAAGGGATGAATCTTCATGTTATGTTGCATAATTTCAAGATCAAATCATCATGAAAAGGTAATCATCTCCATTGTTACATGTTTCATTACTTTATTTCATCACTTTGGTTTAATTACCTAAATGGGGTTTGACTAAGGCAAACCCCCACTCCCTAACATTCAACATATCTCTCTTTTGTCTTGCTTGTTTGTAGATTTAGGAATCTTGGAGGCTTAGGAATCATTGAATATTACATTTCAAGGTCACTCAAGTCATCCTTCATCATTCAAGTAAAATCATCAATACAAAGTCATTTTCAGGTCCAGATCTAGTAGTTTCTGAAGCAGAGATCTATAGGAGACAGAAGTGCAGATCTAACTCCACAAAATCAACCCTTGATTTTGAAAATTCTTGTAGGTGGACTAATTTTCCACCCATGATGAATGAGTCCCATCTGTAGGCTTGGAAATTGGTTTTCTCATAATTTAGCTCCTGACAGTTAGAAATAGGTTTCTGAAAGATTTCATCAGAAGTAAGACTAATTCACCATGCATGAAGAATCAGTCCTAGTGGTCATTAACAGAGCTTTCTGAGACATTCCAAAATCTTTTGGTGACATCAATCTGCCTCTAGGTGCACTTTTTTCAATCTCATCAGATTTTGTTTTCATTTGCTTAAGTTTCTAGTTCATTCTTGCAATCAACACTGTGTTTTCCAACACCTTGCATTAGATTGGTTTGCATTCATTTATTTGCATATGTAAGTATTCCAAACACACCCACGCACACATTCCACAATCCTCTTTCCATTGCTTCTAGTGTTAACAAAGCCATTTTGGCCCCTTTTCCTCCTAGGTGAAAAACCCTAGGAGGAGCAAGAGATTTTGGGGAGCCAAAATCTTTATTACATTTTGGTGAACTCGCATTTGGAATACTTCATCATCATGCATCTATGGTTGCTTTAGGATTTGCATGATTCCTTTGCATGCTAGGTGTTAAATTTTGCATTCATACAAAGTGCATAATAGGCTGCATTATTACATCTTTACTCATTGAAAAGTTTTAAAAATTTGCATTTTTCATTTATATCTGCATCATAGCATTCTGAAAAAATAAAATTCAGTCTCAAAGTTCTAAAAAATCTTGAAAAAAGTCCATACTTGGACTCATTTTCCACCCTGGGTGAATCAGTCCCTTCTGACACCTAAAACAACATTTTACAAAATTTAGAACATTATTTTTGGGCTTCTGTTTGGTGCCTTAATTTGTATATATAAGTTAGTTGCATTTCTGTGGCAATCATTTCACTAGATATCACTTAAAATAGCTCATTTCATGCATTGTTTCATTTACATTCTTCCTGTCATCTTCCAATTGGTGTATAGTTTAATCAAAACATTCCGTTGTTTCATATCTAAAAATTGCATTTCATTACATTGAACTTCATTAAATTTTTACATAACATGTTCTTTAAATGTGCCTTTGATTTGATTAAACATGGATTTTATAAGCATAACAATCCCTCTTATGAGTTTGATTTTGACTATGACTATCCGGAACATTGCGTAGACCAAAACATTACATTACCCATTGGTGTGAATGGAGGTGTAGACAATCATAACACACATACTTGTTCTTCTTTCAATACCTCTCCTACTAGTGACGAAGGTATCTTGGTGAAAGAAGTTACAAGTATTGAGGGTCTTGATTGTCCCTTTCCTTATTCCCCTTTGGATGATGTTAGACAACAAGAACATAAGATCATCAACACCACTTTGCTTATCCCAAATTCATCTCTCAATACCCTCCCTACTTATAAGAAGGCTTTAGTACAAGAGGAGACAATCTTGAATGATCATACAAATCACATTTATCAAGAGGATATATGGATTGAAAGTAATAACCTTCTCTCTCTCTCCTTCCTTATGTACCTAACATTTGGGAAGGCCTCTTTGACCAAAAGAGTTTAACCATTCATGAAAATCATAATTGTCCTTCTCTTGACACATCCCCCACTTGTGATGAAGCTTCTTTACAAACCTCAAACTTGGATGACTATACTGCAAGCTCTCCTAGTAGGATGGATAACCTAAAACAAGAGAATGGGACCTTCAGGAAAATGGATATTCAATGAATGCCTTCTCTTAATCCTCCCCCTCTTGAAAATCCCATCATTGATCATTCCCCTATTGGTGATGAAGTAATTTTGGATGAACCAAACCTTAATTGTCATAAACATGTGGTTTTTTGTTCTCCTACGACCTCTCCTTCTAGGGAGGTGATTATGACCCAAGATAGAGATAATATGCCCTTCAAAGAAAATGAAAAATCTCACTTGTTATAGGATGTTAACAATATTCAACATCACTACACCCTTTACCCACCCTCACATCCCCTTCACACCCTCTATCCCCCTAACACCAATGTATTGTAGCAATCTAGTGATGATATTGTTGCTCATACATATAACACTTCAAATAATCTACAAAAGCCACAACCAACCCCACCCTCTTTACCTTTACCCAATCTGCCTAGTGCTCCTCGTTACCTCCTATACACAATGGAATATGACCTTATTGCACAATTAAAGAATACTCCTACCAAGATTTCCCTTTGGGATTTACTTTAGACCTCACCAACTTATCATAATATTCTTCAATCCACCTTAAACCAAATCACAATTCCTTCTGGTACAATTCCGAATGATGTGACAACTCTCATCCATAAAAATAATCTAGACATTACCTTCCATCATGAGATCCCTCCTTTGGAGTTGTGTACACAACATGATTCCTTTACATGATAATTACTCAATTCCATCACACAAGTATCAAACACACTCTCATAGATAAAGGTTTTACCCTTAATGTGTGTAGTGTGAGTCTCCTTGATCGATTAAACATTGACAAATCACAAATCATACCTAATTTTGTCTCTATTTGAGGATTTGATAATACAACAAAGCAACCACTTGGTGTAATCACTTTACCTATTATGGTTGGGGTGGTTACTTTGCAAACTCCTATTCATTTCATGCCTTATGATCTTTCGTACAACCTTCTTTTAGGCAGACCATGGATTCATGAGATGAATGCAATGCCTTCAACCCTTCATCGTATAATGAAATATGTCTATAATAATAAAATTTATCAAATTGAAGCAGATCCTAAGCCTTAAAGTTTCTTGCATCTTGAAAAAGGAGCTACAAGTCATCTAAAAACATTGATTCCCACCTCCAACAATAAATTGAACATAATGATAATGAATGGAAATCTAAAATATTTGGTGATGATTGGGGATCCTTAGAATTCACACCTTCATTTATGGGAGAATACATATTCACACAAAAGAAAGATGAGACACAAGAACAACCAACCATCATGTCAACACAAAATTCAGACAACCTTTCGAAAGCATCTGCCTCAAGCACTTTAGACAACAAAGAAAATTCTACCATAACCCTTGACAAACACAACAATGAACAATCGCTCAATTCCAAAGTAATGAAATAGCTTTATGGAAAAGGGTATGAAATCATGAGATGGCTTGGATATAGTGGAAAAGGCTTTGGTGCTCGAGAACAAGGTATCCACAACCCTATAGAGCCTAAAACACAAAAAACAACTCATGGTCTTGGTTAGTTTCATTTGATTGAGATCAAAAAGCCTTCACTCAACATCAAAAATCTCACACAACACAATCCTAACTCATCTTTCACAACTTGTGGTCTTGAACATCATCCTTCATCCAATATGCAACACATGACTACACCTTTGCTTAATGTCAATGCCATCTCAAAAAATGTTCATGATTTGAATTCGTTATATTTTGTATCCTCCTCTAATAGGAAGGATAAAATCTCACAATCTAGTGACACTTATGAAGGTATGACATATACTACTAAGCAAGATGAATCTTTGAAACACACCACAAGACCAACTTCTACCATTTATCAAGAGGGTATCTTGTTGAGACTCCTCCAAGATCACTTCATCACCCTCCCTCCCAAAACTCAAAAGAAATGTTATGATAATACTTCCTTTTATTCATATCTTAGAGTTCATGGTCACTCCACTAATGAATGTCATGCTTTGAGTCATAAAATTAAACATTTTTAGGAATTTGGTATGCTTCCCTATGTGGGGGCATCTAATTCCTCCAATCGCTCTTAATTTTCACTCCAGCATACATGTCATCAATTGTTCTGGCTCACCTTTGTCCTGCACTAAGTGGGGGCAAGGGATTTGTTAGCCTTGTCCTTGTATGTCACTTGTTGTTGCCTTCATTGGCTATTCGTTAACCTTTCATGAATACATATGAGCAAGCTTGGAATATGGATGATATGTGTTAAGTTGGCTTGCATATGACATACTTCTCTTTCTCATGACGTATCTTATCGGAAGCATATGACTTGGCATAGGGATTTGCGCATAAGCTCTCATGTATTCTTCTTCTCTTCTACTTTAAAGAAATTTCTCATAGAACAGGTGCTCGCAACTGCTTTAAAGTGGGGGCATACATCACCACTCATGTTTCACTATGTGATTTCTTTCTTCTTGCAATGCCTTCTTTTCTTGGTGGAGTGAGTGGGCCTGATTCTCTCCAAGAGCATGACATTTCTTTGACACGTCCTCTCTTGGAGATGTTAAGCACAAATTTCCCCTAAGATGAGACCTTGCACGAACAAAAAAAAATCCCTTTGAACAAGCCTTACACTTTTCTACATTAACATTGTCTATGAGTGTCTTGCATACAAAGTTTTGTTTACCTTATAGAGATCTAACCATTATTTTCCTTTGTGGTACCTTATTAAAGTTATCAGGAGGTATAACTTTGATATGGTTGAGTGGGAAGCCCACCTAGTGGCATGACTTTTCCCCATAGCCACCTTTTTTTTTGTGAGTACATACCAACTAGTGTATGTATCTTACCTTTTTGGGATTTCTCACCCTATGGACAACTAGTTTTGTGCCCCTAAAGTGAGTATACCATTGGCCTTTCTCACCCAATGGACAACCAAGAAGTTTTGTCGGCCTAGAGTGAGTACATCTTTTTCACCCATCTTTCTTTCCTTTAGTTCTTTTCATTGCATGATTTTGTATCTTGATAGTTGACTTAGGATCATGGATCCTGGGGGCTTGACCACATCTTTGATCTTTGTCATTCTTTTTCATCTACATCCATGCATGAGGATCTCTCTTGAATGGCTACTTTAGTGTGAGTTTAAAACAGGTTCATCCTCTCACTAAAGTGTGGGCTAAATGTGCCGTAGAAAAAAAGGACCCTTTGCTTGACATGTGAATAATTCATGATAATTATACTTAATGAGGCCTTGATTTAGGTGTTGTGAGGCATTTTATGCATCCAAACTAAGTCTCAGACCTTTGTAAACTAAATAACATGCTTTTAACAATGACTTGTAAAGGTGTTGTAAAGTCTTATAAAAGATTTTCACGTTTTCCTAGACTTAATTAACTTATTCAACCCTAATTCAAAATTATACAATGTGTTTAATAACATTATTACATCAATCTAGAAATTTCTTAATGTAAACTTAATGATAAGCTAGTGTTGTAATGTGTCTTGCACATTCACATTGGTGCTTGTCCATTCCTAGGCTATGTGGACCTAATTTTAGTGTTGTAAAGTGTATTTAATCACACTTTCATATTGATTTATGTGTCCTAATCCCTATTTAACATTTACATCATCACTAATAGGTCTCAATTAACCCATATTATGCATCCTAAGGCTTTAATTGATCAAATACCTGACAAGATGGCATTTTAGACCTTATTTCCTAATTCATTGGCTTCTTAGGTGTTGGAATGGCCCCAGTGGGACCCATTCACCATGCATGGTGAATCAGTCCCATCTAGGTGGGACAAATTCACCATGTGTGGTGAATGAGACCTATCTGGCCTCATTTTGTCCTTTAAGCGAGAAATAAAGTGAAATTTGAATTAATTTTACTTCATGTCAGCCTGTGATGAGGTATTTACAGGATAGTAAGGCACAGTTGTCTATAAATAAGGTTTTTTATCCTCATTTTACATCTAACAGCTCATTCTTACATCTCTCATCATTAATTCATCATCTATCTTCTCATCCAAGTCAAGCAAGCTAGGGTTTCTTCATTAGAAGTCATCAAGTTAGCTTTCTAAAGTATTCAAGGGATGAATCTTCATGTAATGTTGCATACTTTCAAGATCAAATCATCATGACAAGGTAGTCATCTCCATTTTTTCATGTTTCATTACTTTATTTCATCACTTTGGTTTAATTACGTAAATGGGGTTTGACTAAGGCAAACCCCCATACCATAACATTCAACATGTATCTCTCTTGTCTTGCTTGTTTGTAGATTTAGGACTCTTGGAGGCTTAGGAATCATTAAACATTACATTTAAAAGTCACTCAAGTCATCTCTTCATCATTCAAGTCAAATAATGAATAAAAAGTCATTTTTCAGGCTCAGATCTGGTAGTTTCAGAAGCAGAGATTTGTAGGAGACAAAAGTGTAGATCTAATTCCACATAATCAACCCCTGATTTTGTAGATTCCTATAGGTGGATTGATTCACCAACCATGGAGAATGAGTCCCATCTATAGGGCTGAAAAGTGGTTTTCTCATAATTCAACTCTCGACAGTCAGAAATAGGTTTCTAAAAGATTTCATCACAAGTAGGACTAATTCGCCATGCATGGTGAATCAGTCTTAGTAGTCATTAATAGAGGTTTCTGAGAAATTCTAGAATCTTCCAGTGACATCAATCTACCTCTAGGTGCACTTTGTTCAATCTCATCAGATTCTATTTTCATTTGCTTAAGTTTCTAGTTCATTCTTGCAATCAACACTGTATTTTCCAGCACCTTGCATTAGAGTGGTTTGCATTCATTCATTTTCATTTGTAAGTATTCCAAACACATCCACACACACATTCCACATTCCTCTTTCCATTGCTTCTAGTGTTAACAAAGCCATTTTGGCCCCTTTTCCTCTCCTTCAAGGTGAAAAACCCTAGGAGGAGCAAGAGATTTTGGGGAGCCAAAATCTTTGTTACACCTATTCTTTACTCTGTCTCTAGGTATGGACAAATAATGAAGTGTGGAATGGATCAATTACTTAAGTTTCCATCAATGACAACACCAGAAGCCATATGCGAACAATAAAAAATGCATTTATCTTCATATTCTAGATTTACATCTACAGATGCTAACTGACTTAGAATCAAATTAAAAGCATTTAAATGATGTGCAACAGAATCACCATCTTTCATCTTTAAAGAATACAACTGTCTTTTTAGATACAAATTATTTGTAAGACTTTTGGTTTTATAGATATCACCTATCCTCTTCCACAATTTATATACAGTAGCTTCTTCTAAAACATTCAAGAGAACATCAACAAGACATAATCTTATGGTCCCTCTTGCCTTCTTATCAAGTTTATCCCAAACCTCATCTATCATCATTGTAGATGGATTTGTCTCACTAAAAAAAACTATCCAGGATCTCTCTCTTTAAGGAGTTCCTCCATTTTTAGTTTCCACATCTCACAAATAGATCCATTGAATCTTTTAGTATCTAAATGAGAATTAGAACTCATTGTAACACACTTTTTTTAAAAATCAGCAATAACACAATAGTAAAATTTCCCACTACAACCAAAAAACCTTCAAACTTTTAAGAGACAGGAATCCAAAACTCTACCCAACTGTTAGCTCTGATAAAAAATGTTGAAAGTGGAGGTAATTATGTAGCTTAAAACATGTAAAACTATGAGATTATAGATCTAATTAAATTTTCTTTGTCACAATTCTTTATGTATGATTATCTGTTTAGATCAATTTTACCAATTGTAGAAAGAGACAGAAGATTGTAGAAGAATGAGACAAGAAGATAGAAGTGATACAACATATACGTGGAGAAACCCTTTGAGGAAAAAAATCCAGTAGAATCAATAGTGTTTTTATTATTTAACCTTAGAACAAGATTACAATAATACTATATTATTCCTTTGCTTGATATGCTTCCTTACCTTCAACAATCCTTCTTCACAACTTGCAAATAAACTCTGATAAAACTCTCTTCAACTTGCTGCAATTAATAGAACATTATTAGTATTGTAAACTCCAAAGAGTTGTCAATTACAAGAGCACAAAGCTCCTCTCAAAAACCTATGCCTATTTTGTGCAAGTAGAGTTCCATCATGTAACATGAAGTCAAAACCAAAGTCTCCTCAATTTAGGTGCCCCAAATTGAACACTTATTTAATCATTGGTCAAGAAAATATCTTCCAAGCTTTTCCTTGAAGTTGGAACCCAATAATGAGCCCACTTAACTAAGCCTTGTAATATCTTCTCATGCAAAAGGTCTTAACTCAAAGATGCCAACTTGGGTGCCCAAGGTGGGTCCAAGTCAATCTTAGTTAACTGAAACATATCTCTCCATCAATTCATATAAACATTATGCATGATTGATCATTCCCACTTAACTGAATATATTCACCTATTATCTATCATGCAACTAAAATCAACTATCATTCAACTCAAACTAACTACATGCAACTAAAGATAACTAAACCATAATTGAATTGAACTGAACTGAACTAATACTGAATTGAACTGAGCTGAACTAAACTAAACTGATATGAACTGAACTTAACTTAAATAAACTGAACTAAACTCATGCAAATTATCAATCCCTAATTTTTAGGATCTTTACATACATTATTGAAGTGTTATCATTCCTCCAAATAGTTAACTTAAGAAAGGTGGGTTCCACCTTCCATGTGGGTACCCCATGTGCTCCTATTTTGTAGGAGCTCTTCTTGAGCATCCCCACATATTCCTATCATTTAGGAATAACTACCAATGTTAATTTACATGTTCATTTCATTCGAATTTAATCTCTTTCTAATCCTAGTGTCGGGGAA
Organism: Sequoia sempervirens; assembly: GCA_007258455.2. Classification (NCBI taxonomy): domain Eukaryota; kingdom Viridiplantae; phylum Streptophyta; class Pinopsida; order Cupressales; family Cupressaceae; genus Sequoia; species Sequoia sempervirens. The sequence goes on along the minus strand of VDFB02152956.1, from coordinate 11,092 downwards.
CACTTTCCAAGGACTTAGGAGATACATGAAATATGTTTAGGATTGCAATTAAATGGCATCCTATTCCCAACAATGGGGTATGTGCAAGATTATGATGGGCCAAAAAGTGGCAATATGATGGGTATGTGGCTGACGAATTTTTTCTTACCTAAAGTTGATGAAACAAAAAGGGTTTTTAAAAGAGATTCTCAGCTTTCCACCAATATAAATTATGCCTTACTTTGAATTTAATAAGTAATTATTATTCATTTTCTATTCGAGTTATGACTAAAGTTCTGATTGATAGGTTGATTGAAAAACATCTATAGCTTTCAAACAAAATCACATTTTTTGAATCCAAAACATGCATCACATTCTATGCTTCGCATACTATAGGATTTAAAAAAGAAAAATTGAATTTCATAAAGTTTTGACCAAGTTAAGGTGGTAAACATACAAGTTTTTATATTTTTTAAAATTTGTAATTAAAAAATATAATTAATTATTTAATTGGGAAAAAATTACAAAAAAATATGCATCACATTGGGACATGAGTCTTCTACTTATATCTAAAATATTATAAAAAAATATTATCATTTTATTGTGGTTAGGGTGGTCAGACAGACACCTACTTTTATTTTTCCCTAAATTTAAGTACTACTACATTGAAATTTCAAATTTTCACTAAATAGATTTTTTTTTTTCTTAAAAAAACCTATTAGTTTAGAAACTACATTCAATTTTCTATAGATTCTATTCTTACATAATTTTGAAATAATATAGATAACTTATTGAATTTTTTACGTCAAATTTCCTAACTTTGATTTTTCTAAGTTTTTTGCCACTTAAGGGCCTATTTTTTCCATGATGATCCTGCACATACCCAATGACTTCAATGGATGTGTATCTTGATCATGAAACTTGATTTTAAATAATTCCTTTGAATGCTTGAATGGATCTTGAACACTACATTAACATATTAGCTCAAATAACAAGCATGATGCAAGAAGACTTTGACATGATAATAGGATCTTGAATGCTGCAATAATTCTTCAAAAAATCTACTCTTGAATGCCTTGAAAATTCTCTTGAAATGCTCTTGATATCATAAACTTTCTATAGGAATTCTCACTTCAAAATTCCTATGTTTCTTGGAAGTCTTAAGATGAAACATAGTGAAATGACCTTATATTTATAAGTATGTAACATAAATTTCCTAAAATTCAAATAACACAAGCAAACATGTGAATATACATTTGAAATCATTGAAATACCACAAAAAACATAATTTAAATTAGGGTCATAGGTCTAAGTGAGGACCCATTCATCCATGGGTGAATGGGTCCTAGGTCACTTACCTAGGACACACATTTTCCAATGATAAGTCTTATGTTATGGCATTTATGAATGTCAGGTTCTACCCTTCAAAAATTGTAATTAATTAGGCTTGGATTTGCATTAAAGGGTCCAATTAATGCATAATTAACCTCAATTAATTAATAAATCCCTAGATAAGTGTGAAAATGTAAAGGTACACCTTATAACACCATAAATAAGGCACAATCAAGTCTATTTTAATTATTAGGGCCCTAAACTTAATGTGAATATGTAAAATAAATATTACAATACTAAATTAAGGCATAATCAAGTTCATTTTATTTAATATTTATTCCCAAATTAAGTGTGAAAAAAGGATACTTTTTCCTACACTAAATTTAGCCCCCACTTTAGTGAGAGTATTACCCCATGCCAAACTCACACTAAAGTATACATTCAAGACAAATATGTATGTAGCAATGACAAAGATACTCATTCATAAAACATCAAAGCCTAGAATAAGAGATGGGTGGATCATGCTTTGACTATCCCAACACGATGTGGAATACAACTGTTTGTCTAGGGAAGGCATGGATAAAGCTTTGATTGTCCCAATGTGATGTGAAATATAATTTTTTGTCTAGGGAAGTTCACAAGAAGAACTCAATGTGCACTATGCAAACAATGCATATGCTCACACGAGTGAATGGAGCCTCATGTAGTCCACTAGGTGATCCCCCAAGAAATTTGTTTAGGTAGAAAGTCATTCCTCTGTCTTGGCTCTCACTATACTTAACATACCAAAGCTATCCCTTTGACAACTTTGATAGGACACCACACACATTCTAGTTTCAAGCGTCACAAGGTTAACAAGTTGTATTATGCTAAACACTTATGAACATTATGTATAGGGTTTGTTCAAATTTATCTTGCTTAGTTCATGTAATGTCTTATTCTTAGGGATCATCATGCCTAATGTCTCCAAGAGAGGACAAGTCCAAGATATGAGAATCAAAACTTAGGAAATGCAACGTGTAGCATCACCACTAAGAGGAAATTTGTAAGAAATATCATGCTCTCAGAGGAAATCAAACCTAATGACACCACCAAGAAAAGGAACACATCACAAGAAGTAAGAAAATTGCACAAATAATGTGGGGACACCAATGTATTCCCCCACTTTAAAGGAATTTCTAAGACCATTACTGTGAACAATAACTTTAAAGTAGAAGACATGAGAGCTTTCTTGGAAATCCCTATGCTAATTCATATGTTTCCAAATGAGGCTACATGATGAAAAGGGGTTGCCCCCAAAATGAAATCCCAAAACACAAAAGGGATCCGTGGATTCAGGGTCAATATAACTTTTCTAAAAAGTGATTATAGAGCTTGGAAATGTCGTTATTCCCAAGAGACTCATAGAATAGCAAGAATGATACATAGAGAGAAAAATCAAAGAAAAATATTTTAGGTCAACATGGAAGAGACCTAAATATCTTGATTCCTTGCATCATCCCCTAAAGGAAAACATAAGACAAGAGAAAAGATAAATGTCTATGACATATAAAAGAATGTAGGTACATATAGAGGAATGCACATAAAGAGAGATACATTAAACAAAATAGAACAGGGGAGATCACATTAAACACATGCAATCACACAAAGAACATGCAAAATAAAATAAATCCAAAAACTAGTAAGGCACATGTGAGTCAACCTATGTTAGATATTTCACATTCCAATCTTGTTCAGTATATACATAAGGAGGAAAAATAGCCAAAGGGACAACACCAAGTGCCAAAACTAAGACAAGACTATCTAACCCCTCGCCCCCACTAAGTGTAGGGCAAGGATGAGCCGAGATGATTGATGAGAAACATGATAGAATGAAAATCAATATCACTTAGAGGAACTAGGTGCACCAATAGAAGGAAGTGCACCACAATCCTTAATATGTTGAATTTTATCACTTAAAGCCTTACATTCATTGGTAGAATGACCATGAACTCTATGATATGCACAAAATTAACTCTTGTTGTAAAATTTATTTTGTGTTTTTGGATGAAGAGATATTAAGTGATCTTGGAGGAGTTTCAATCTCTTGATCAATAGTAGGGGATATTTATTTCTTATCACATGATGTCATACACACAATAGATGATAAGGCCTTAGATGAAGATGGAGATAAAGGTGGTAAACCTAGATCTTTCTTGAAAGAGTATGGTATAGAATTCACTTGTTCTCTATCATTTTTCTCCATGTTTTCATTGTATCCATGTTTAGAAAGGAGTTTGTATCCAAGACCATAATATTCTTCCAACTCAGATAAAGGGGTTTTATGCTTCTGATAAAGATTGGATTCTTCACGAGAACACAAATCCTTTTAAGGTTTCTTAAAGTTATGCATCTTCCTCTCATGAGGGATGGGAGTTAAAGATCCCCCATCACCACCATGGGGTGATTTTGTTTATGTAGAACCAAGTTGAGAAAATCAAACAAAAGGTTGTTTTGGTTTAGAATTCGAGATTTTGTATTGTCCCATAAAATATGGCATTAAATATAATGAATCCAATCATCACTAAAACATGTGTCTGAAAATGAATCTTTTGTATATGACACTTTGGACATTAAGGGTGAGATTTTGGACTCTTCATTGAAATGAGGCATAAAATATAATGACCCCCAATTATCTCTAAAGAGTTTTATTGTAGGTGAAAGATAATTAGGATTAACATCAACTTATATAGGTTTTACTTTTTAGGTTGGAATGAAAGTATTAGGGGAGTTGGAAGTGTTGTGATCATGTTGAACTTGGGATTTATAGCTCTGTTCATTTGCTTCAACCATGTATATCTTATTGTTGTATTCAAATTTCATCTCAAAGTGAAGATTATATGGGACTCGTTTCATAGTGTGAATCCATGGTATCCATAGAAGAAGATTGTATGAAAGAGGTCCTAGCATGATATGGATAGAGGTAGGTGAAACTACGGGTCTAATATCAATAGGAAATGTGATCATTCCTAATGGCTGCCTATTAACATTTTCAAAGCCATAAATATTAACATCATTAAGTTGAATAAGCCTCTTATCCACACCAATTTTATCTAGGAGGTCAATGCTACAAACATTAAGAACTTCTCCATTGTCTATGAGAGTGTGCCTAACTGAGGTTTCATTATTGATCACCTTTATCATTAAAGCTTCATTTTTATTTTAGATCTCAAGCAGGGGTAATTCATGTTTAAGGAATGCAATTTATGACTATGTGACTTGCATACAATCAAAGGAGGATGCTACATCATTAAATTTCACATAATATCATATATTATTTTTCTTCATTTGCAAAATTTATTGGAGAATCCAATTGTATGTAGGTAATGTTTGAACAAGATCTCATAAGGATATGTTAGCGGGAGTATTTTTAAGTTCTTCAACTAAAGCATACTCCTTTCCACCATGTAAAGTCAAACTTGAGCAATAGGTTGAGGTAATGGTAATGAAGCGGGAGTGGTTTGTTGTTTCTTATTGTTTCATGTATTATATTGTGTGAGCAACGACATTGTAACTCGGTTGCTGCAAAAAAATTGTTACTATCAGGTCATATTATAAATTTCAAGATTTATCTTAGATTCCTTTTATGTGGTTCGATGATGGGAGGTGACCTAGGAGGCTCACTAATTAAATGAGGAAAAATTTGTGTGTTCATAACCTCAACAAACTAATCCTTATTTTCATAATTTCTTCATGAAGGGGGGTCTAATTATGTCACTTCATTATCTTCATCTAAGGAAGCCACATTACTATTGTTTGAAATACATGCATCAATTCTATCATTCTCTTACACCATGATATCTACCCTAGTAGGGGAGAATTTAGGAGAGGATCAAACAGTATATTCATCACATTCCATGGTTAGATTTTGTAAAGTAACTTCATCACAAATAGGGGAGGCATCAAGATAAGAACAACTATCATTGATTGAATCCTTTTGTTCAATTAGATGTTTCTAAGTGGGAGAAGCATTAGGAGAGGGAAAAACAAGACTCTCATGACTCTCAATGAGTGTAGATCTTCTAACACAAAATTATCTTCTTCACAAAAAGGAGAGATATTAGGAGAAGAACAAATGTGATTGTCATGTTTATCCATGATTTCATCCTCTTTCTCTAAAGCATTGTCACAAGCGAGGGATGAATGGATACTAGGTAAAGTGATGTTAATAAATGTGTCAATGATGTTGTCCTCTTGTGCCATAATATCTTGCAAAGTAGGAGAGTTTATAGGAGAGGATCTTTTAACATTATCGTGATTCTCAATGGGTGTATCTTCTAATAGAAAAATACCTTTGCCACAAGTAAGAGAGGTATTGGGAGAGGAAAAACTATGATTACCATGATTGTCTATGCTTACATATTCTTCTCTCACATCATTCCCACAAATAGGATAGACATGAGGGGGTGTGGAATTAAGGAATGTGTCAACATTTTCACTCTCTTGCACCAAGAGACTCTAATAAATAGGAAATATATTGGAGGAATGACTAACATGCTTGTTGGTGAGCTTTCTCTTGACATACTTGGAAAGGAAATATACTAACATTGTGAAAATTAATCTATCCAACTTATGCAATGCTTCAAGATGTAAACAATTATATGACAGATCTGATGATTTTCACTATTGAAATGATTTTGGAATGATTTTAAAAATGACTACACTAAATATATGTTTATACCTAGATTCATAAAACAAAAATTCTTGAAACTTTCTATACTGATATTGTAGGTTACCAACAGGCCTAGGAAGTGTAGAAAACCATAAAAAAGCTTGGAGAAGTTGTTTTCTATATGCCTCCAAGGACTCATTTGACCAGGGGCAAATGGTTCCCAGTATAAGTTCTTTTTAAATTGAAAAAAGAATTTTTTGAGAGATTAGATGTGTTCTCCATTTCAAGTCTCGAACTGATATTTTTGTAACAAAATTTTCCAAAATTTGATGTGTAAATGCAAGTAAAACTAATGAAAAATGATGAACTATATGACACTTTTTGAAATGCAATTTTGATCCAATTTTTGAATATGAATGATGAAATGTACACAAATATGAAAACACTCTACAAAATCAATGTGATATTATTCAATTTGTTTTGAATTTTTAGATTTAAAAAGAATGCAAAATGCATGTTTACTCCTAAAACGCAATGCAACTTAATGCCAAATTTACAAACCATAAAAGCAATGAATTAATGCAAATCCTAGATCTAGGGTATGAATGCACTCCATATCATAAATTATAATGTGCGAAACTCAAGTTCACCATAATGAAACATAGAAAAATAGGATAGGGAAGTTTCCCAAAATGGAAAAGTGGTTCCTATTAGGTCTCAAAAACTCAGGTTTTGAACCTTAAGAGGGTGTCAGTCTCTTAGTATGTTTTTGGCTAACAAACAGGGTGAATATGATTGATAAACCCCTACTCTTTAGGCTCTGCTAAACCTAGGCGGGTGTACCTAAATGATAAGGAATATTTAATGTTTTAAATATAGTCTCTAACTTAGGTGATCTATTCACAATGGAACATGTACATGAAATAGATGCTCAGCTACTAACTAATTCCTATTGTCAATGTTTTGAGAATTAAATATGTGAATTAAATACATGTATGAGTAAAGTTTGTATAAAATGTTCTAACTATGACTAGTGCCTAATCCTATTTGGTGAATGGAGTCAAGAGGTGAATGATGATGGAGATAGATATGCAAGGTAGGTGGATCTACTTCTTAGCTTAACTCTAACTTGTTAGGCATTTTAGATGTTTGCAACTTGTACAAATGTCCAAGTTTGTTAGTTACTGTACTCTTCTTTATGAATCCTAGTGTTATTTTCGCAAATTATTATGATATCACAAAAGGATTTTTAATTCTTAACTTGAGGGAAACCAATCAGAATAATCAATTTAAAAGGATTTTAATCCTTTGCAGGAACCAATTAAAATGAATTACTTGAAAGGAATTTAATCCACTCTAGCCAAAACCCAATCAAGAAAATCACACAACAACAACAAATGTGTCATGGAAAATAGTATAAATTTGAATAATTGAGGAAAACCACTTTGGAGATAAGAAAACAACATATATGATTGAATTAACACAATAGTTGAACACTGGAAATAAATCACCGATTATGAATAGTCTTCTCCATTATATTGCTTCAAAAGATATACATTAATAGAAGAAGTTTTTGAAATATAAAAATGGATGAGCGGAAGATGATAAGCTAATGGATGAGCCTATCTACTACAACTAATTTTTTCTAACCTACTTTCTAATGATTGATGATATAATTTCATCTTACATATATACCCTTTTTAGGGTTGTGGCCCTTCACACATTTGTTTGGTGCAACTCTTCATTATTTATCTTTCAACAAATTAAAATACTTTAATCTTCATTGTCTTCATTTATGTGAAGATAATTATAATGATAGTCTTCCTTTACTAGCAACTTCATGTTCATCCTTTCACCAAAAATAAACTTTTTAGGTAAAAGTAATTACCTTCTCCAAGACAGTGATGCTTATTTAATCACTCCTATAAAAATGTTTTACTTCTAAGTGAAATATTTTATAATTTCACTCCACATGAAAAAATTCATTCCCTAAAATAATATTTCACTCAGGGTGTGATTATTTCAATAAATTTTTCATTCCATATTTTCATTCAGTATCCTAATATTTTTCTTGTGTAGAACATTTCATGATACTTTAATCTTAACTCCTTTGTTGGAAAATTTTTCATTTATATTTCACCTAGTAATTGTCCAATCTTTAACTCTTTCATGAAACTTATGTACATTCCACATCAATATTATCATAATCACAATGAAGTTTTTATTTAATCCTCTTTTTGTCTTTTCACTCATTTTGCTCTATAAGAGAGACTTGAAAAATAGTCACTCTGAAATCAACAAGCCTCCTCAATAATATTTGTGTTCCCTTTGTGCACATCGATTTTGTGAGAGGGACCTTAAATTAACTCCCAAAATTTTTGTTTTATCTTGATTCCTCCTATGGAAATTATTCACTTCTTAGTGAAAATATTTTACAATAATGTTATAGAATAAATCTTTATTTTGCATCTTATACATTAATTTTTCCTGCTTCCACCATCATTTTTATTTTACCTAATAAAATTTAATCGTATGTTTATTTTTTAGAGCATTGAAGACACTTTGAATGATCTCCTACTGATATCATTTTATCTCTTCGATGCTTCTTTTATCAATGTTTTACTTTTTTTGGGTCATCAGAGAGACATCCATATTACTCATACCAATACTGAAGAGTCTCATTGATATTTCATCTATTTTAGGGTTTTCTTTCCTATTCATTACTGCATATCGGATCCCCTTGCATTCTTCCTTGGCATAGAGTTCATGTATTATGTGCATATTTCCTTCTAAATTTACACTATCTAACACACTCACTCAATATCATTATCTGATCCCTTCACCTAACTTCTTTGAGCATGGAAATAAATTCATCCACACTAAAATGTCCTTCCCTTCTAAAATATGGTGACTCACACTTTTGTAAGCAAGCAAATATCTAGCTAAGAGAATTTGTCTTTTGGTTTAGTTAGTAATATTACATATTTTGGTGTCAATTCAAACATTTTATTCAAGATGAACAATACTCTGAGAAAATTTCAATAATCTCATTACGATTATCCCAACCATTTCTTGAAATAGTAGTGCTCAAAGCAATTGGAAACTAATCAAATTCTTGTCATTTGATTCAGAGCCAAGGCGAGAGAAACTGTGGCCTTCCTCAAAGTCCATTTATAACATTATTTCCATCTTGCACAAATTTGATCAATAGGTTACACCTTATGATCTCTATATGATTCACAAACTTTCCTGCTTTTGTTAGTTTTCCTTCTTTGCATAGAGAATATATATATCAGAAATGATATCGAACCCAATCATTTCTACATTGTAACATCCTGAGAGTGATAAAAATTTAACTCAAAGAATAAAATGCATGGTTTTGTTTTAGCATCAAAACAATGCTCCAAATAGTGGTTCCAAATCATCTCTACTACATGGTTTTTCTAAGCTTGTTGAAAAGGTCATATGCACCATATAGGTCTGAATGTCATCATGTGATATTTTCTCCTGGGATGTATCACATCTAAGGTGGAGACCTCTTCATTGTAGTCACCTTTGCTTCTGCCACCTACCTAGATATATGTCATGCTTCTTGAAGTGTGGATAGTATTGTCTACTTGGATTAGGTTGGGAACTTAGGTGCATTTAATAGGATTCCTTCCTTTCTCAATCTTTCCACATAGATTACCTAAGGCTGAAATTTGTTTTCTTGATGAATTTAGAGAATTTTCCATTGGAAAATATTCTTGAGCTGTATAATGGACACCAAAAACTTTCCAAATCATCGATTGGTAAGAAACATTCATGTATTTGTGAAGATTTAGTCATGTGGCATTGAAGATCAAGAAGTGCTTTAATGAATTTTGTTGTTTCCTTTGAACATGTTGAATGGCATTGAAAACACCAATTAAATGTTTGTTTATAAATTTCTAAGGTATCAAATCCATTTATTCAGATGCTACACCCTTTCTCTTGACCTAGTGCTTGGGCCATTTTATTGTCACTATAATACTGTGTATTTCTCTCCCCTTTTGATTGTTATAAGCACAATCTATTATGATTCTTGAAAACATGTTTGTTAGGTAGGCCTTGCATCCATTGAAAATTCAAAATGCAACCCATACTGAAGTTGGTAATGTTTAGAATTTTCTTTCTACACAGTGACCAAAATGAGTCAGGTAGCCTCACAAATCGATGTGGAAAACTAGTCAAAAATTCTCCTTGAGTCATGAAAATGCACCAACATGTTGAGTTATGATAGGATAGTATGATTTTCAAAAGGATTTTCATGAAGTCAGCAGGATTGAAAAATGTCAATGCTCAAAGTTGCTTATTTAGCATTTTCTAAAAATATGCACCAGTCAAACTCAATTGAAACTCACTAACTTTCCTTCTTGAAAGAATTCCAAATCTGATTTTGGGAAGCTGCAACTTGGGAAATTGGTTATTTTTGGTCCCATGAACATGTGTGTAAAATGGTTTTTCATCAACCTTCTTCATTCACAATATATCAAAATTCAAACTTGACCCCTCTACAACTATTCTAGAAATGCAATCATCAAACTAGGTAAAATCCCTTTGGTTTTGGTTTTGAAAAAATACCAAATGAGATGATAAGGCTTTGAGAATTGGCATGAAGGTAGATTTACATGGGAGGAATATGGAATGCCAATTGGTTTTTCATGAAAATCTTCTAGTTGATAAATGTTGGCCTCAAAAGTTGGTCTCTTTGACAAATTTTACTGTGTAAACAACAAACCTTTCCTATAACCCTTCAATTTGATACTTTGAAACCTCATCAAAACTGAATGTAAGAATAGCCTGGGTAAGTGCACCAATCTGTGACACAATTTAGGTGCCAAATTGGATAAATTCACAAAAAAGATTGAAATTGGCCATTTGGCGCACACCAAATGGAAAAGTTGAGTAAAAGAAAAAAATGTATTTGAAACCCTCATTTCACTTCAAATCACGTCTTGGATTGGAGGATTTGAGGTCTACAACTCATGCTCACCAAATATCATCCATTATTTGCATCCTTAGCTTGCTATTTTTCACAAGGATGCCACCAACAAGTCAGAGACATCGAAGATTGCAAAGAGGTATGTATTTTTATTCTATTTATTTTGA